>CM038793.1:257274259-257574419 GCA_021764765.1 Vicia sativa
CAATAAAACAAAAACAACCACAACAACTACTCTGATAAAGCTTTCATAATTGCAACTGCAATTTAAAAGCCAAGACAGTATCCTAAAAACCATTCAAACCAAACATATTAGCATACATTATATATATATATATATATATATATATATATATATATATATATATATATATATATATATATATATATATATATATATATATATATATATGTTTAACGGTCCTTCAACCAAACTACAAAGTTTTATGTGTTTCTCTTTTAAACAATAACTTTTAAATTTGCAAAGTTAATGATATTTTTGTCAAAATACTTATAACTCTATTATATTTTAATTTTAATTGGTAAAAAATACCACAATGCAAATATAAATTAATTTTTATTCTAAAGGTTATTCTTGAAAAATCACTAACAATTAAATGTTAACAAATTAAAAAATATTATAATTTTTTTGAATGGCAATATTATAATTAGTATCCATAGTGTTATATTTAGAAAGTGAGGGTAAAACGGTAATGTTAAAGTCAAAGACAAGTATAGTAAACTTGTTATCTATAATAGATAAAAAATTATTGTTATTAATAAACACAAGAAAGAACCAAAGAAATAAAAAAGGAAAGAGACATATTTAGACAATAGTTTGTTTTGCTTGTTCATGGTAACGAAGCTTCGGTGTTCAGGTATAAATAATGTTCCACCTTACTTTGAAATAACACAATTATTCAAGAGAAGTAAAAGTATATAATAACAATAATCAAAGAAGATATGATGAAGAAGTTGAGTATTTCCATATTTATTTCATTCCTATATTTTCTAGCGAACTTCTTTGCAGCTCATTCTGCGGTCCTTGACGTATCAAAATTTGGTGGAAAACCAAATGCAGATATTACACAGGTAATAGTTATTCTTGTTGGATTGAGAATAAGAAAACAATTAGTTTCTAATAATTATGCGTGTTGAATTGATAATGAGTTTCCTTTCATAAGGTTTTCACATCTGCTTGGAATGAAGCGTGTGCATCAACAACTGCGGCAAAAATTGTGATTCCGTCTGGTACATACAAGATGGGTTTATTAGAAGTTAAAGGTCCATGTAAGGCTCCTGTAGAAGTTCAAGTGGATGGCACAATTCAAGCACCTGGGAACAATGCTGACCTTAAAGGAGCTGAACAATGGATCAGGTTTGATGGTATAGAATCCCTTACCGTATCGGGGAAAGGTGTTTTGATGGTCAAGGTGCAGCTTCATGGAAAGGTGCTTCAATTGCTTGGAAAGATAAATCATGGATCAGGTTCCGACAAACGTGCAATTGTAAGTATTAATCACCTCACCCAAATAACTAACTATATTCAATAATGAAAATAACTATATTCATAATTAAGTATTTTGGTTGAATTCCAACAGTTTGTATTTTGCTAACTGCAAAAACTGCATGGTCACTGGAATTACATCTAAGGACAGCAAATATTTCCATTTTATGGTTTTGGCGTGTACCAATATCACATTTGATGGGGTCACAATTACAGCCCCTGATGAAAGCCCAAATACTGATGGAATCCACATGGGAAGATCAAATGGTGTTAAAATTATTAATACCAACATTGGTACCGGAGATGATTGTGTTTCATTGGGTGATGGTAGCCAAAATGTAATTGTCCAAAATGTGAATTGTGGACCTGGACATGGTATTAGTGTTGGAAGCCTTGGAAAGTATCCAAATGAAGAGAATGTAGCAGGTTTTACAGTTAAGAATTGTACTCTGACAAAAACTGAAAATGGTGTGAGGATTAAGACTTGGCCTGATACACCAGGAAAAATTACTGTTACGGATATGCATTTTGAAGATATTACCATGAATGATGTCATGAACCCCGTCATCGTTGACCAAGAGTATTGTCCATGGAACAAGTGTTCAAAAAAGGTAATAATCTCTTGCCTCACATCTTTATATGTGAATTATTATTATTATTATTATTATTATTATTATTATTAAATTTTAATTTATATGACTAACATTTTAATTTGTATGGTT
This sequence comes from Vicia sativa, assembly GCA_021764765.1. Taxonomy (NCBI): domain Eukaryota; kingdom Viridiplantae; phylum Streptophyta; class Magnoliopsida; order Fabales; family Fabaceae; genus Vicia; species Vicia sativa. The sequence goes on from CM038793.1 coordinate 257,276,284, forward strand.
TAGAACCCATCGCAAATAAAGCTAAGCAAGGTTACATTCAAGAACATTAAGGGAACATCTGGAACGGCAGAAAGAGTGATTATTATTTGCAGCAGTGGTGTACCATGCGATGGTGTCGAATTAAATAATGTTGATCTAACATTCAATGGAGCACCAGCAGTCGCTAAATGTTCTCATGTCAAGCCATTAGTTACAGGAAAAGCTCCTGTTTGTGGAGCTACAGCTTCTTCTTCACCTTCACCAGGTTCAACTTCAGCATCACCTTCAACTTCACCAACTCAAGAGTCAGTTCCCGAAAAGTCAGTTTCTAAAGAGTCGACTCCCGAAAAATCAGCTTCTAAAGAGTCTGCTCCTAAAGAAGAAAAGTCATCCCCTAAAGAAGAAAAATCATCTTCTAAAAATGAAAAGTCGACTTCTAAAGAAGAAGAAGGCAGCGACTAGACAAACCATCCCTTAATCGAGGATAAAGAAGAAGACAACTAGACTAACCATCCCCTTAATGCGAGGATGTATGTTGTAGTATAGACCTATAGGAATACACATTTGTATTAAAACTATTATTATCACTGAGTAAAAATATGTTCAAAATACTTGATACTCATATTTAAGAATGTTTCATTAAATGATATGAAATGTACTAGGATGTTAACAGAGAAGCAACAAATGTTCAAATCCATAGAAATTGTTAGTTGAACCCTAAAATGTAAACATTATACACACCCAAAGGAATATACTCAAATAGCACTCAAAGGTCAAGCAAGCTATTCTTCAAACTATAAGGATTAGAAAATCCAAGACCACATTAAAAGTTCAATGGATTTATGAAATTCGTAATGGCATATTCTTAGTCCATAGCGACTATTTAACAACTACTAAAAACTTATCTTTTTGATTCAGTCCATTGATAAGATTAGTGTATGTTTTCCGGTTATGCATATTTGTTTTTTTTTGTCATTTCATTGATCACATTTATAGCCTCATTTTCATATGTTAATTATGAGTTGATTTACCTTTATTGAAAATAATTTCTCTAAATTATTATAAATTGTAATTAGTTATTATGAGTTTTAATTATATACAATTAGACTTTAACCCATGCAACTAATTATATATATTTAAACTTTAACCCGTGCGTTGCATAGTGAAAATAATTTATTTATTTTAAAAATTATCCTAATCTATAATTATAATTAGAAGAATGATGGTTTCAACTAAGATAAATAAAAATGAATATTGTAAGTAAAAATATAAAAGTTTGAAATAATATTATTAAATTACTATTTTACATTTAGTAAAAATGTGATTACGACACTAAAATTATGCATTAAAACATTTAGAACAATTTAAAATACATAACAGATACAAATGGCTTATTTAAAACAGCAAATTCCTCCAAAATATAAAGATTAATGTTTTTCACTTTTGATTTTGGAATTTGTGTCTGGTTCTTTTTCTTTTTGAATGTCATTTTAAATACGAACACTTTATTAACTACAATTCATTTTATATTCAATATTTTAATAGATAAAATAGTTTTAAATTAATTTTAGAGTTAAATATATTTTGATCATAATAAATTATCAAATTTTATTTTGGTCCCTTTAAAAAATATTATATCTTTTAATTCCTAAAAATTATTATGAACGTAGTTTTAATCTCTATTAAATTGATGTGTATTTTTGAATATTTATTTGAGAGACATGTTTAGAACATTATAAGAGTTTCTCAAAAATAAAATGTGTTTTTATTCTTATAAATATTTTAATTTTTTTTTAGTCCCTGTTAAAAATATTTTTAATTCCTATAAAATTATTATATACAGTTTAATCTCTCATGTTAAATCAATGTGTATTTTAAATGATTATTTTGCACAAATATTTATAATGTTATAAAAAGTTTCTCGAAAAAAAATAACTCAAAATTTGATTTATAAGTCGAACTTTTCATTATTTTTATCATTATTGTTTGAAATCTAAAATATTCATATTTAATTCTTCTCATTTTAAAAAATTATAAAATTTGGTAAAACAAATATTTTGAATTAAATATGTTTTTAGTCCCTAAAATTTGCGACCTTGCAATTTTGGTCCCTCTAAAATTTTCTTTCAAATAATAGTCCTCGCAAACTTTTTCATGCAGTTTTAGTCCTTGTCATTTTCTAAAATTTTTAAAACAGTTTAATTACCCTTAAATTTGTAAGTTTTTGAATAATTGTTTTTCATATGTGTACGTTCAGAATACTATATAATATTTTTTACTAAATTTTAGAATTATTTAAAATGAGAAGAATTAAATATGAATATTTTAAATTTTAAAAGATATTGATAAAAATAATGAAAATCTCGATTTAAAAATCAAATTTTGAGTTCGTTTTTTTCGAACAACTTTTTATAATATTCTACACACGTCTGTAAAATCATCATTCAAAAATACATATCGGTTTAATAGTAGGGACTAAAACTATGTGCATAATAATTTTGCGATGACCATTATTCAAAGAAAATTTTAGAGGGACCAAAATTTTATGGTCTTATATTTATAGGGACTAAAAACATATTTAATTCAAATATTTTATAGCATTCTAAACATGCATAAAAAATTATTCAAAAATTTAAAAGTTTAAGGATAATTAAACGGTTTTTAAAATTTTAAAAAATAGCAGGGACTACAACTAAACGCATAAAAAATTTGTAGGGACTAAAATATATTATTTTTAGATATTTGTAGGGACCAAAAAATATTTAGCCCTTTGATTTATAAGTGGAGATTTTCATTACTTTAATCTATATCTTTTGAAATTTAAAAAAATTCCTATTTTAATTCATCCCATCTTAAAAAATCTAAACTTTGGTAAAAAAGAAATTTTTATAATATTTTAAATATATATGAAAAAAATTATTCAAACCGTTAATGTTTAGGGTAATTAAACAATTTTAAAAATTTTAAAAAATAGTAGGGACTAAAACTCAATAAATAAAAATTTTGTAAGCACAAAATATGTCATTTTTTTAATAGGAGCTAAAATAAAATTTAAAATATTTATAGGGACTAAAAATAAATTTAATCTTAATTTTATAATACAAATATATTCATGTACTAATTATTAAAAATATTATAATTATTTATTAAAAATTTCTCAAATAGATAAATTGTTAGTTACATAAGTTTTTAAGCTCTTCAACTAAAAGAAAAATGTTGATCTAAGTAATGTATATACAAAATTATTTATATTAACCAAGATAATGTAGCTACATATATTTTGTTTACAACAAAATTAAAATATACTAAATAATCACGTTTTATGATTTTTAACATTTATAAGAGTAAAATATTAATATAAATTTGCTTTGTTACAAACATAAATCTAAAGAATTCGATAATATTTTTAAAGTAATTTTTGACATAATTGTAATCAAAAAATTACTATTTAAAGTTTAAGAACAAAATCAATGAAATAATTAAACTATTTATAATACTATTGAATTATAATTAATATTTTTTTCATTTATCAAAATTAGTTCAATACAGAAATCAATAACATTTACCTGACTGTTCCTAGAATAACATTAACGTGATTATATCTAGACAAAAATTGACAGTTTTAATTAAACAATGAATAATCATATCGGCTTGATGTTTAACGAAGTCTACTTCAAAGTTTAGAGGAACAAATAATAACAGTTTGGTAGATTTAATAATAAATAAAAGATTTAAATAGTTTTTTGGTTTTTATAAGCTAGCGAATTTTTTATTTTTATCTTAATGATTCTTAAATATTAAAATTAAAATTATTTTGATTTTAATTTTTAAAATCAAAATTCATAAAAAGTTTTAAAAAAAAAAATTGCAGAAAATCTACGTATTTTTTTATAGATTTTAATTAAAAGATTAAAATAAAAAAAAATTTAACATTAAAAAATTACTTATTTTAATAAAATTAAAAGGATAAAAATAAAAAATACACTAATTTACTTGAAAAAAAACTATTTAAGCCATTAGTTAAGGAAAAGCTCCTGTTTGTGGAGCCACAACTTCTTCTTCACCTTCATCGGGATCAACTTGCATCACCTTCGACTTCACTATCTCAAAGTCACTCCCAAAAGTCGTTTCTAAAGAGTCTCCTACAAGAAAAGTCATCCCTAAAGAAGAAAAATCTTCTAAAAATGAAAAGTCAACTTCAAAAGAAGAAGAACGAAACTAGACAAACCATCCCCTTAATGCGAGGATAAAGAAGAAGAAGAAGACAACTAGACAAATCATCCCCTTAATGTGAGGATGTATATAGTAGTATAGTCCTATAAGAATACACATGTCTATTAAAACTATTTTCACCTATATTTATTTTTTAATTCAAAAATAAATTTCCCTTAATTTGTGTAATCACTTAGTAAAAATATATTGTTCAAAACACTTGAGACTCATATTTAAGAATGTTTCATTAAATGATTTAAGACGTACTAGCATGTCAACAGAGAAGTAGTAAATGTTCAAATCCATAAAAATGGTTAGTTGAACCCTAAAATGTAAACACTATACACACTCATTGGAATATATTCAAATAGCTCTCAAAGGTCAAGCAAGCTATTCTTCAAACTATAAGGATTAGAAAATCCAAGACCATATTAAAAGTTCAATGGGTTTATGAAATTCGTAATTGCATATATTCTTAGTACATAACCACCATTTAACAGCCGCTTAAAATTTATCATTAGATTCAGCCCATCGATAAGATTATTGTATGCTTTCTGGCTATGCTTTATTCCATTTTTATGTCATTTCCTTGATCACATTTATAGCCTCATTTCCATATGCTATTATTGACACTATTATATATTATGAAATCCAATAAAGAAATTGCATCAAGCTAATTTTTATGACATTGTATGACATTGTATAAGAAAGTTCGATCAAATAACTACAACAAAAGAGATCTATAGTGATTTACTCACGTGAAATTCACGTCGCTAAAAATGACATTTGAGACGTGATATACATGACGGTAAGCATTTTTTTATAAGCAAAGATATTAATTAAATGAGTACAAACTGTACTCAACACGTTACAATGGTAGAGTTCTGTCATAACATATTCACAAAGAAAAAGCCCCTATTTACATGAAATCAACGGTCAATGGTTCCAATCGTAAAAATTACACTGCATTTTTTAATTATTCTCAATTATCAGCTACTACCATATGAGAACATCTTGATGTTATGCGCTATTTCCTCCACATTAGCTACCACTTCGTTAAATATGATGTCGTTACGTTGTTTTCAAATAATAAAATAATGACGGTAAGCATTTAAAATAATAAAAGAATGAACGTTAGATTTTCATATTTGCGGAAATTTTAAAATTTTCAAACATGTTGTCAACTACCTACCTATAATTAAAACATGCTTAGGAACATCCTAAATTACCCTTCAACTCAAAATTAATTTACACTAAATAACGCCCTTTATAATAATTGACTAAATACATTATACATTGCCCAATAAAAATCAAAGTTTTTGCCAAGTGGCAATTGCAATATTTACTATGTCCTTTACGAAATTGATTCTCTCCAATTTTTCTCTCCTTCCTCTCTCATGTGCATTTATATAGCATTACATTAATTCAACCCATATTACACAACAAAGAGAAACAAATATTATTTAATGAAGAGAGAGAAATATAATTTTAATTTTCTTTTATTTTTATTTATTAATTTAATATTTAAGAGACTTTTATACATATAAAAATGAGGATGTCTATTTTCTTTAATATTTGTGTATTTCTTGCATGTATTAAAATTGAGACTCTTTTTACTGTATGAGTTGTATGCTACAATAATTTTTTTAATGACTCATTTTCAAATAAAACAGTGTTAAAATTTTAAAATGTGAAAAAATAATAGTTGATATATTATAAGTTTTATTTTATGTTGGCAATATAAAAAAAATATTAATTTTATTCTTTATCCACAAATATGTATTTCATATATAAATTTTATAGTATTCTAATTAATTTTTTTTATTTTAAAACATAAATTATTAATTATAACAGTGACAATAAGTTCTTCCATATATAAATTATACTCTTTAGCATCTATCTTAGTGCAACATTTAAAAAATTAATGTTTAAACCATAAAGTATAGTAAAATATAATTGATTTATTATAATTATTTTTTTATGTTAATAATATTTTAAAATATTAAGTATAATTATTTTTTACTTACAAATATTTGTTCTGGTTTTATAATAAATTATTATTATTTTGATTATTCACATTTTTATAAATATAAAAATTAATATAATTAGTTGGTTAAATATGTATAAAAATATTTTAGTACTTATTTAATAAAAAAGATTAAAATGAAAAAATAAAGTAATATGTAGCAACAAATTATATATGGGAGTGTTGCGTATTTTTATGGTTTTTTGTTTTCTCATCAATATATGGTAAATAAAAAAAATATACATATTTATCTCTCTTCATTAAATAATATTTATTTTTCTTAAGGGTTTGATTAATCTGATGGTATATAAATGCACATGAGAGAGGGAAGGAGAGAAAAAATTGGAGAGATCCAATTCCGTGTTTTATGTAACGCCCGAATTATTTGTGTATTTAATTTAATATTTTCGTATATTTTTTCAAATAATTGGTAATATTGTAGAATGTCAATTGAAACCATTATATGATTATAGGGGATTAATTGAAATAAGTGGTGAGAATAATATTAATAATACTAATAATATTATAATTGTAGAAATTGTTATTAATTGGGCTAAGTTATTATGTTAGTTGTAGCAAAGTGGGGTATAGCCTAGTAAGCCCAATAAGAGTAATATTAATAATGTTATTATTTTAAGAGAAGAGAATAGAAAAACAGTGTTGGCGGTTTATGAGTAGAGGAGAAAGGGTTTGGGGAAAAAGAAGAGAAGAGTAGAAGTTGCAAGCTTGAGGCTAGGTCAAATCTCCATCTCTAAGCAAATCAACCTCCGATTCACAAGGTAAGAGTGGGGTTCTTGCTTTCTAATTGGGAATATGATGGATGATAGGTAGTTGGGGTTTATAATCATGCTAGTTTTGTGTCTTGTTGTTGTTGGATAAATTTCAAATTGATGCTTGATAATCCATGAAAACTGATGAACAAATTTGTGTGTAATTAACTTTGACGTGCTGTTATGGACTGTTGGGATGTTTGGATTAGGATGTATAGAATGTTGGGACATTAAACCGAAGTTGTACATAGAACTAGGTTGCTTAAACAGATATTTGGGCGTTTTTACGCAACATGTGTCGACACAAGAGGTCATGTATCCATACATACTTTATTGAGTTTTAAAAATAGAAGTTTAAATTCAGTATGCGTTGACACAAATAGTTATTGGTCTACACATGATGTTAAAATCTTTGAGAACCTGAATCTGGAATGATGTATGAGTCGACACATGGGTTTATGCATCGATACATACTATACGAAAAATGGAAAATACCTTTGAAAATTATTTTGGTCATATCTTTTTGCAACCGTAACTGTAATTTAATTGCCGTTTGGACTGTTGGAAAGTTAAAATTATGATCTATCTTATAAAAATATTTTCAAATACAGTAGGTGAACTTTTGATGAATCAATGTGGTTTTCCGTGTGTAATGTTGGGTAGTTGTTGAACTGGGTGTTCTTGTTGTTGCACGTTGTTACTGTTGTTAAGTTGCTGTTAAGTTGCTATTATGTTGTTGTTATGTTGCTTTATATTGTTATTATAACAAAGTCTATAATGTTGTTATGATGTAATAATGTTGCACGACGTTTATGATTTTGATGATGATGTTCTTGTATTTCCTATATTTATGTGCAAATATTAAGTTGTAGGCTTATGATCAATGTTGAATTGCGGTTGACTAGTTGTTATGTCGTCGTTGTTGTGTGTTGTTATTGTTGTCGTGATTTTGTTGTTGGAGTGGAAGTCGCATGTCATACACTAGATTATTAATTGGCTGGATTGGCATATGTTGGCTGGATTGACAAAACATTAAGTTGAAGGCTTCGCCTTGTTGATGCCTCGGTAAATTGGCATATTTCTAAGTTGGAAGTTTTCCTCTGATGGTACCACATGCATCTGCATTTGTCCAAGTTGCATACTATAATGCATAATTATGTCATTGTGTGATTAAATTGTGTGTGTTGTTGATTGGTTGTGATATGGAAAAAATAATGATTTTTATATAATTCTAACTATATATTATTTATCATGATCTCGATATAGTTTGATATCTCACCCCTTTATTTGTTTCGCCATTGCCTTTATATTGGTAACATGCAAGTAACAAGGAGTAGTAGCTGCTGCTCTGCAAGCGATGGCTCAGGCTATGTAGAATCAACCGAATGCTGACGAGAATGTTGGGTTTCGTAGTTTGGCGACTTTCCAAAGGGAGAATCCGCCGGTGTTCAAGGGTAAGCATGATCCTGATGGAGCACTATAATGGTTGAAGGAGATTGAGAGGATCTTTCGTGTGATGGAATGCACTCCAGCATATAAGGTTCATTATGGGACTCATATGGTAGCTGTAGAGGCTGATGACTAGTGGCTAGAGACACGTTCGAGATTGGAAGTTGTAAGTGAAGAAATCACTTGGGTTGTGTTCCTTAGGGAATTCTTGAGGAAGTATTATCCTGAAGATGTTTAGGGTAAGAAAGAGATTGAGTTCCTTGAGCTGAAACAGTGGAACAAGTCTGTTACTGATTATGCTGCAAAGTTCATTGAGTTAGCTAAGTTCTATCCACATTTTGATGGAGAAGGTGCTGAATTTTCTAAGTGCATCAAGTTTGAGAACGGGTTGCACTCGGAAATCACGACGGCTGTTGGCTATTAGAAGATTCGTGTCTTTTTTGATTTTATTGATAGTTGCAGAATCTTTGATGAGGATAGCAATGCTCGTCACAAGATTGTTAGTGATAAGAGAGGAAAGAATCAACAGAACCTTAGCAAGCCTTATGATGCAGGAAAAGGTAAACAAAGAGTTGCTCCGGGTCAGAGGACTAGTGGGGGAGATGCTCCTGCTAAGGTTGTATGCTACAAATATGGGCAACCTGGTCACAAGAGCAATGTTTGTAATGCTGAAGTAAAGAGGTGTTTCTGTTGTGGTAAGACTGAAGATGTGATATCTGACTACAAGCACAAAGAGATGATTTGTTTCAGTTTTGGTCAAGAGGGACACATTGGTAGTCAGTGTCCAAAACCAAAGAAGGGGAAGGCTAATGGGAAAGCATTTTCTTTGGCTAGGAATTCGACAGCTAATAAGGACATACTCATTATAGGTACATGTTTCATTAATAGTACGCTTTTAATTACTATTATTGACACTGGTACTACTCATTGTTTTATTGCTGGTGATAGTGTCAAAAGACTGAGTCTTATTTTGTCTTCTATGAATGGAGAAATAGTCGTCGAAATTCCAGCTAAGGGATCGGTGACTACTTCTCTTGTATATTTGAATTGCCTTTTGTCGATCTTCGACAAAGACTTTGCTTTTGATTTGATTTGTTTTCCGTTAAGCATACTAAATGTGATCATGGGTAAGAACTGATTAGAGTATAAGTATGTTCGTATCAATTGTTATTACAAGTCTTTGAGGTTTTCTACTCCTGAAGAGGAAAGAGATGGTTTTTTTACTGGTAAACAGTTGAGGCAATTGATGCAAGAAGAAGCACATATGTTCTCGTTGATGGCATCGTTTACTGTTGAGAATCAAGTTAGAATTAACGAGTTGCAGGTGGTGCGAGAATTTCGTGAAGTGTTTCCTGATGAAATTCCTGATGTACCTCCTAAAAGAGAAGGTGAGTTTGCAATTGATTTTGTACTTGGTAACAGACCTGTTTCTATGGCACCGTACAGGATGTCTGCATCTGAGTTATCTAAATTGAAGAAGCAATTAGAAGGGTTGCTTGAGAAAACGTTTATAAGACCAAGTGTATCTTTGTGGGGAGCTCCAGTGTTGTTGGTAAAGAAGAAAGATGGAAGTATGAGACTTTGTGTTGATTATTGACATTTGAATAAACTGACGATTAAGAACAAGTATCCGCTTCCAAGAATTGATGACTTGATGGATCAATTGGTGGGTGCTAGTGTATCTTCTAAGATTGATTTGAGATCCGGATATCACCAAATTAAAGTGAAGGAATATGATATTCAGAAGACCGCATTCAAGACTCGGTATGGACACTACGAGTATTCGATGATGCCTTTCGGTGTTACTAAGGCGCCGAGAGTATTCCTGGAGTACATGAACCATATTTTTCATACTTACTTGGATCGATTTGTGGTGGTATTCATTGATGATATTATGATTTACTCTAAATCGGAAGAAGAACATGTAGAACACCTAAGAGCTGTGTTGCAAGTTTTGAAGGAGAAGGAGTTGTATGCGAAGTTGTCCAAGTGTGAATTCGGGTTGAAAGAGGTTAGTTTTCTTGGCCATGTCATTTCTGGTAGTGGCATTTCGTGGATCCTTCTAAAGTTTATGTTGTGTTACAATGGGAGGCTACAAAGTCGGTTATAAGATTAGAAGCTTCTTGGGATTAGCGGTTAGACGGTTTATCAAAGGGTTTTTAAGTTAGCTTCCGTTGACTAAGTTGACTTGCAAGGAAAAGCCTTTGTGGGATATTCAATGTGAAGAAAGTTTCAATGAGTTGAAGAAGAGGTTGACGTCGGCTCCAGTTTTGACTTTACCTAATCCAGGAGAGCCTTTTGTTGTGTACTATGATGCTTGTCTGATGGGGTTAGGTGGTGTGCTTATGCAGAATGGTAAAGTGGTTGCTTATGCGTCTAGGCAATTGAGAATTCATGAAAAGAATTATCCTACGCATGATCTAGAATTGGTTGCAGTTGTCTTTGTGTTAAAAATATGGAGACGTTATCTTTATGGTTCTAGATTTGAAGTGTTTAGTGACCATAAGAGTTTGAACTACCTTTTTGATCAAAAAGAGTTGAATATGGGGCAACGAAGGTGGTTAGAGTTGTTGAAGTATTATGATTTTGGTTTAAATTATCATCCCGGAAAAGCTAATGTTGTGGCTGATGCTTTAAACCGAAAGACTTTGCATATGTCGGCCATGATGGTTAAGGAGTTGGAGTTGATTGAGAAATTCCTGAAATTTGAGTTAGGTTTGTGAAGTGACACCACATAGTGTTATGTTGGGAATGTTAAAGATTAACAATGACTTTCTCGACCGTATCAAAGAGGCTCAAAAGCTAGATGTGAAGTTGGTAGACTTGATGGTAGGACCCGATCGACCTGAGAATGATGTTGTCAAGTTGGATGCGCAAGGTGTGTTGAGATTCCAATATCGTATTTGTATTCCCGATGAGAAGCGATTAAGAAAGTGATTCTTGAAGAGAGTCATAGAACCAATTTGAGTATTCATCTAGGAGCTTCCAAAATGTATCAAGACTTGAAGGGTTTATTTTGGTGGCCTGGCATGAAACGTGATGTGGCACAATTTGTGTAGGCTTGTTTGACTTGCCAGAAGTCAAAGATCGAACATCAGAAGCCTGCAGGGTTGATGAAACTGTTGGAAGTTTCGGAATGGAAATGGGATAACATTTCAATGGACTTTGTAACGAGATTACTTAATACCATGAGAGGGCATGATTCGATTTGGGTGATTGTTAATATGCTTACGATGTCAGCACACTTTATACCTATTAACATTACATATCCTATTGCAAAGTTGGCTGAGATATATGTAAGGGTGATTGTGAAGTTGCATGATGTTCCTTTGCGTATTGTGTCGTATAGAGATCCGAGGTTTACTTCTGATTTTTGGAAGAGTTTGCAAGAAGTGTTGGGATCTAAGTTGAGGTTGAGTTCGGTGTATCATTCGCAGACCGATGGTTATATAGAAAGAACTATTCAGTCATTGGAAGATTTGTTGAGGGCATGTGTTCTTGAGAAAAGAGGCTTATGGGATACTTATCTTCCTTTGATCGAGTTCACTTATAAAAATAATTACCATTCTAGTATTGGGATGACACCTTTTGAAGCACTATATAGTCGGAGGTGTAAGACTCCATTATGTTGGCATGAATCTAGTGAAAGTGTGGTAGTTGGACAAGAAATTGTTTGAGAGACTACAAAGAAAGTGAAGTTTATTCGGGAAAAGAAAAGGCTTCCCAGAGTAGGCAGAAAAGTTACCATGACAAGAAAAGAAAATATTTAGAATTCCAAGCTGGCAAGCATATGTTTTTGAGAGTCACACCTGTGAATGGGGTTGGGCGAGCTCTGAAGTCTAAGAAGCCCACTCCTCATTTTATTGGTTCGTATCAGATATCAGATAGAGTTGGAAAAGTGGCCTATTGAATGGCGTTACCGCCAAATATTTCTAATTTGCACGATGTGTTTCATGTGTCACAACTCCAAAAGTATGTTCCCGATCGGTCTCATGTGATTCAGATGGACGATGTGTGAGTGCGTGATAATCTCACTATAGACACAACATGTGGGAGGATTGTGGATCGCGAAATGAAGACTCTAAGAGGGAAATAGATTGCGTTGGTGAAGGTTGTCTGGTTGGGAGTTGTTGGAGAAAGCATTACATGAGAATTGGAGAGCAAGATGTGAGACTCATATCCTAAGTTGTTTGAACCAGGTAAATTTTCGAGGACGAAAATATTCTGAGTGGGGAGAGTTGTAACGGCCGAATTATTTGTTTATTTAATTTAATATTTTCGTATATTTTTCCAAATAATTGCTAATATTGTAGAATTCCAATTGAAGCCATTATATGATTATAGGGGATTAATTGAAATAAGTAGTGGGAATAATATTAATAATACTAATAATATTATAATTGTAGAAATTGCTATTAATTAGGCTAAGTTATTATGTTAGTTGTAGCAAAGTGGGGGTATAGCCTAGTAAGCCCAATAAAAGTAATAATAATAATGTTATTATTTTAAGAGAAGTAGAATAGAAAAATAACGTTAGTGGTTTATGAGTAGAGGAGAAAGGGTTTGGGGAAAAAGAAGATAAGAGTAGAAGTTGCAAGCTTGAGGCTAGGTCAAATCTCCATCTCTAAGCAAATCAACCTCTGATTCACAAGGTAAGGGTGGGGTTCTTACTTTCTAAATGGGAACATGATGGATGATCGGTAGTTGGGATTTATAATCTTGCTAGTTTTGTGTCTTGTTATTATTGGATAAATTTCAAATTGATGCTTGATAATCCATGAAAATTGATGAACGAATTTGTGTGTAATTAACCTTGACATGCTGTTATGGACTGTTGGGATGTTTGGATTGGGATGTATAAAATGTCGGGACATAAAATCGAAGTTGTACATAGAACTGGGTTGTTGAAACTGATATTTTGGTATTTTTACGCAACATGTGTCGACACAAGAGGCCATGTATCCATACATACTGTATTGAGTTTTAAAAACAGAAGTTTAAATTCAGTATGCGTCGACACAAATAGCTATGGGTCGACACGTGATGTTAAAATCTTTGAGAAACAAAATCTGGAATGATGTATGAGTCGACACATGGGTTGATGCATCGATACATACTGTACGAAAAATGAAAAATACCTTTGAAAATTATTTTGGTCATATGTTTGCAACCGTAACTTTTGTTTAATTGCCGTTTGGACCGTTGGAAAGCTAAAATTATGATTTTTCTTATAAAAATATTTTGAAATACAGTAGGTGAACTTTTGATGAATGGATGTGGTTTTCCGTGTGTAATATTGGGTAATTGTTGAACCGGGTGTTCTTGTTGTTGCGTTGTTGTTATCTTCGCTATAAGTTGTTGTTATGTTCTTTATATTGTTGTTATGTTTTTGTTATGTTGTTATTATAACAAAGTCTATAATGTTGTGATGATGTAAAATTGCTGCATGACGTTTATGATGTTGATGATGTTCTTGTATTGCCTATATTTATGGGCAAATATTAGGTTGTAGACTTATGGCCAATGTTGAATTACGGTTGACTAGTTGTTATGTCGTCGTTGTTGTGTGTTGTTGTTGTTGTTTTTGCGTTGTTGTGATTTTGTTGTTGAAGTGGAGGTCATATGGCATACACCGCATTGTTAAGTTGGTCTAGATTTGCACATGTTGGCCTGAATTAGCAAAATATTAAGTTAAAGGCTTATGCCTTGTTGATGCCTCGGTAAACTGACATATTTCTAAGTTGTGAGTTTTACTCCGATGGTACCACATGTATCTGCATTTGTCCAAATTGCATACTATAGCTCATAATTATGTCGTTGTGTGATTAAATTGTGTTTGTTGTTGATTGGTTGTGAATGACAAAAATAGTGATTTTTATATAATTCTAACTATATATTATTTATCATGATCTCGATTATATAGTTTGTTATCTCACTCTTTCATTTGTTTCGCTGTTACCTTTATATTGGTAACGTGCAGGTAGCAAGGAGGGGTAGATGTTAAAGTTTATAGTTCAAGTTGGTGTCATTACTATATCGTAGCACTTTCGGGAAAATGAACACTTGTCTTATTTTATTGTTTTAGTGTTGAATTAATTTTATGTCATTGATTGAGGAGTTTATTATGTTGATGTTGTTTATGACTCAAAAGATGTTATGTCTTATGTGAAAAACTATTATGATTTCGTTGTGTGATTAATGAAGTCATTTATGTTTGAAGACTAAACATTATGTGTTGTGTTAGTTCTGCCTCTTAAAAGTGTTATGTATCTGTTTTGAATAAAAATGACAGATTTACGTGTTTAAGTTGAAAAGTGTGACATCCTAATTATGTTGGAAAATTCTATACTCTGATTTTATTGATTAACTACTTTGAGTAGAATTGGGGTGTTACACTTTACTCTCTCTTTCAACTTTTTAATACTATCTCTCATAAATTTTCTCTCGCTCATTTCATTATTAACAATTAGTCAGAGACACGTGCTCCCGCACGAGTGAATTTACTTTAATATTGATGAATTTTTTTTTTATATACATATAAAAAATTCATATTTATTGAGAAAGTACAATTAAAAAATTATGAAATCAAAATATTACAACAAATAATATGATTACTCAAAATATAATGGTAAACTTGACAAATGATGTATTTAGATACACATGTGAATTTAATTGAACTACGTAATTTTAAAATAAATTCAATATATTAAGTAATTTTTAAAAAAAAAACTTGTGACATGGAGAAAGAAAAAAAATTAACATTTGAAAATAAAGATAATAATTTGATAGTGACCCATAAGATAAAAAGTTAGTTGTGTGAATGATATGTAGTATTTTTCAATTTCATAAAATATATTTTTAATTTTATTAAATTTAAATAATAGATTAATTAGTATTTAATGGAAAAATATAATAAAAAAATTATGAAATCAAAATATTAGAACAAGTAATATGATTATACAAAATATAATGGTAAACTGGACAAATAATGTATTTAGACACACATGTGAATTTAAATTGAATTAAGTAATGTTAAAATAAACTCAATTTATTAAGTAATTTAAAAAAAATTGTGACATGGAGAAAGAAAAAAATTAACATTTGAAAAATAATGATAATAATTTGATAGTGACCTATTGTTTACTGTGGAAAATGGTAAAAAACCGCTGGTCCTCCCTAAGTCCTAAAACTAAGGGTTACTCGCAAGATCGACCAGTTGATCTCAAGACACGTGCTAAGGCTTTGGTGAATTGCACTGCTTCTGTAAGCGAAAAGGACCTTGGCCCTGAAACGGTTTCCAGAGCCTAAGGAAACAACACAATGGTTTTCCACAAACACATAATTTGGACTCAACAGAATGCTAATTGGTGACTCGTGACCAATAGTTTACGTTGAAGTGTTATGGTGAACGGTTCGTTCAAAGCGAAGCAGAAGTAAACAAACAGTAAAGATAAATTTAAAAGTAAATTGATTGCATTAAAATAGAAAATATGGTGATTCACGTACATCAAAGGCTTGAGTGACTCTTTCTTCCTTTAGCGCGGAATTGGGCAGAGTTTTGACAAGCAGTTTGAGGGTACAAATGAACACACTAAAATCTTAACATGCTAACTTATTTATAGTATTTACAAAGTAACTTCTAAAACTAATCAATGGACGAGATTTAAACTTGAAAACACGCATGATTTCGCCATCCGTTTGAAGCTTTGAACCCACGATCTTCTGAGGAAACTACCCACGATCTCCTTATTCTGACTTCTTCCCGCTCCATGACTTCAGAAGGAAACTGCTTTCGGTTTTAATCCATCTTCTTGAGGCATAACAAAATTTCCTAAGTCCCATGGCCTGCATCTTCGACAGCAGGATCATTTCGATTGATGCCTTCATTCGACCCAAAACTCATGTCGAGTCGACCAACATGCAATTTGTCGACTTAGTCTTATTTTCGACACTGTTTCGCTCTGGTTGTTTGGTCGATTTGGTTTGGCCTTCTGACCCAGCTTCTCAACCGACATGTATTTTTCTGGTACTTCTAACTTGGCTTTGTAAAGTATCTTCAGAAACTAACTTCATTTAAGGCTAGTCTTTAACCTGTAGGGACCTTTGCCTTTAAGCAATGACCTTAAGCATGAATTACAAATTTCCACTTAACAAAATGCCCCCCAGAGATACCATTTTCGAATTCTTGATATTGTCGAACATGATACAATGGTATCTATGAAGTTGAACCTCCCGTCGATTCAATCATTTCCGCTACATTTGTGAAGACAGCTCACTGTTCCTGTCCTTTCATGACGTCAGGCAATCATGGAAACGTATATTGCTTTATCTCGAGACGTGAGAGCATTTAATGCTTGAACATCATGACTTAGGTAGCCGGTATGGCCCACCATGCTAGCGGCTTTATCTGCTCACACGTGTCCCTCGACGGACACGATTGAAAGCCTAGGGAATCGCCACGATTTCCTTTTGCCTTTTCATTCTCTTCGCCTACACACCTATAAATAGGCATTCCTCTTATTCTCTTTCTTTTCTTCTGCGTTCTCATTCTTCAAACAGAAAAAACCCAGAAAAAACAACTGCATCCTTTACACTCTCAATCTTCAAATCAAGAACCCAGGAAAACACTTCAAAACCCTAACCGCCTAGTACCTTTAACCCCAACCATCAAAGGTTTTCAACAGTTTTGAAGCTTTCATCTCAACCCAGGAAGCATCAATCTTTACTGTTTCATCTTTTCTCTTAGTTCAAACCCAGAGATCTTCAAAACCCTTTCTACTTTCTCCATCTTCATCTTCAACAATGGCAGACAAGGACATTTCAACAGCTCCCGCCGCAACTCCTCAACTCCGCTATGTGGATGGCAAACCCTATGTATCGGAGCCTCCGTTGTCTGACAAAAAGGCCAAGATTTGGCAATCACAGGTACTCATTCCTTTCTGGTTAGATGATGAGCCTCACGCCTTTCTAGGTCCACTACCCATGGACGTTCCTTCTGAGATTTATGTAGATGACACAAGCGCATTCTTTCCCACCAATCAGCACAGTAGCCCTCTGATTACCTCAACAAACCCTATTTCTCTACAGTATGTTGATAGGAACTTTCGCACCGCTCCCCCCTTGAGTTTCCACATGTTTACGGCTTGGATGGAAAGATTGGAACCACATAAGGGCCAACAGTGGAGGGAAATGGGTATCTATGACCTATTGGACCTCTCTCGTGTCGACACACCCTACTCTGGTGGCATGCTATTAGATACCTTATACTTATGGGAAGGATCCACCAACACTTTTCATACAAAGTGTGGCATGATAACCCCTACATTATTGGATGTGGCTGCTTTAATAGGCGTAAAGCCTGCTGGAACCGTTTTCAATCATACCGACCACGAGCCAATTCCCATCAAATTTGACGTTGGCGAATCCAAACATCCAACCTACACAAACTTCATCAACCACCATCACAACGATTCTGAGGACATCTCTGATGAGGAGCATGTCGCTTTTCTGACTCTCTGGCTATCTCGCTTCGTATTTTGTTCGAGGTCGATGTAGAAAGCCAAACAATTTTCCCATTTGCCCTCTCCGTTGCATAGGGGCGAAAATTTTGCTTTAGGCCAATTAATTTTGGCCTCTTTATACGCCTCTATGACCGACGTTGTCAGTCAAATAAAAGTTTCGACCCCAATAATCCAAAGAAGAAGAATGTACTTGTCCATGGTCCCTTCTGGCTCTTACAACTGTGGCTAAATGCCACTTTTTCTAAAGACGTGAAGCCTTTTCGATAGAAGAAGGTTTCAATTCCTCAAGACAGGAGTGGGGCCCTGTGGCCATGTTACTTGCCCTTGACCCCTATAGACAAGACTTCTCCAAATGACGAAGTCTTCAAGATGATTTTCGATATCATGCTGACGCGGGAAGATTTCACACCTTCGATGGCTCCATTCGCTGATGGCAAGAGTGGGCCATTGTGGCTTACTGAATCCTTTCCCCCCGTCGAAGCAAAGCATCAAAAAAGATCTTTGGTCTTTTGGAGACGTTTTTTGACCCCCTAGTTTCTCACATTCGCCATCACTCATATGAGCCCTTGTTTAACGACACCAACCCACTTGGTGGCTGGCGTTTGGGCTCTGTCAGTTAATGCCTAGGTCATACTATCCGTCCCATGAATTATTTATTAATGTGCTAGATGACCAAATCTGGGATGTCATCAAAGAGACTGTCGACACCATGTGGGCTCGTCGAGCCAAGCTTACATTCACTCTATTTAAACCAGCATTCTTACCCACGAAGTTTAAAACTTGGTGGCCAGTATTTTGTTACTTTTGTGAATGATATTGCTGGTAAGATGAATGAGCTAACTGTTGCTTTCAATACTTTTCAAGGGAAAACAACAAAATGTAAGGCAATTCACATCAGAGAAATTCAAGCCTTCCAGATTTTTTCTAGAGTGGTGTACTTGCCAAACAATCTTCGTCGAACCATCTATGACGCGTCCCAAGAGCTAAAGGAGAAGGTAACTGGGAGGATTCCTCTCCTCAAGATCCCCAATTACACGAAAGACAAATATCTTTACGCACTTCACTTTAGAAAAATCAAATTTCCTCCTTTGTTGACTAGCCCTTTGGCCCTGGCTTTTCGACCGCCTCTCCCGGATTGGTGGTATAGCTCTTGGTCGAACATTCAAAATGCTTACAAAAAGAGAGCCGACAGGGTGGTTTTGACGAAGCATTGGTTGCATGATTCCCAGGCTTTCTTCATATCGACCTTGAATATGTGAGAGAGCTTGCTGTAGTACCCAAGGGTAACCATTTTTGGAAAGTTTTGTTTCCTTTCACAGTTTGGCTTACATCTTTATTTGACTTAGCTTCTTTTCTAGTTGTACCTCTGCCACATGTAGTTGCCCCCAGGAAAAAACCTACTGCTATGGAAAGCCAAGGAGGGCCGTTGACCAAACCTGCCAAAACCAGCACTGAAGGAGGCCCCTCACAGTCCAAGGTATGTTTTACTCATACCTATGTTCACATTTTTCTTATTCGACACCCCACTTATATTTGATGTCTTACAGTTCACACCCATTCACACCCTCTCCGATGACGAACCTATTTCCACCTCTCTCAAGAAAGATGATTCTTCTGTAAGTGTGAATGTTTATGCCTAGACATCTTGTATTTCATCAATCTACTCATGTTTTTATTTCTCATGCAGTAGAGTCGAAAACGCTCAGCGGATTCGGATGCTCCCTCCACCATATCCAAAAGGTCCAAGATGGACAAAAAGTCTCACCGTAGTGGGAGAACTGAGGTAAGCATCTTATTACTTTTGACTACTTTGATGAAAGATTAATTTCTCTTTGATACTTTCTTGTTTCTACAGCCATCACCTGATTCTCGGTCTCCCACTCCGAAACCAAAGACCACAAAAAGAGGCACGCATCTTTGCCTGAGGAAAAGGCAATAAAGAAGAAAAATAAAGCCCCCACGGCCGCAGACTCAGGAGTGAAGGTTGATAAGAAGGTGGAGCCGACAATGGTCGATGATCAACCACTCATCACACGACGGCTAGGTAAAGTGCTCCTAACCACTTGTCACGACACTTCCTTACTTTCACATGCTGATAGTAGTATCATAATCAATACATCCATTGTCACTCCCGACCCTACACTTGTGAATGACGTCAATAAAGAAACAGCGTAAGACGCTGCTAATGCTTCTGCTGGAGGAACCGAAACAAGAATCCCCTCACTACCACCACAGGTACTTATCGTATCCTCTAGGGTGTTTTAACTTATTGAATTATACCTGTCTGATGTTTATACTTTTCTAGGTTTAAACTTATGAACAACGCCACAGCGTGCCAGACTACACTCCTCTTTTAGAAGCCTCTTCACCTCAGCACCAAAAGGCTCCCAACGTGGCCGCTGGTGAGTTTGTTGAATTCTCTCCTTGGGCTTCTCTTAGTGACTCTGATTCAGTCACTAGTCCTTCAAGGCATGAAGATTATTGTTCTACTAGCTCTGACTCTAGTTTTTTAGATTCCCTGCAGGATTCGGAGGTCCCTCAAATTGTCACCGCGCCACTCCAGATTTAGAGTCTTTCTGAGAGGGATAATTCAGCTGGCCCCTCTGGAGCGAAGGATGTTTCAACCGACATGGATGTCGATGATGTTGATGCCGCTTTGGCATGACTGGATCAATTTGTGAATCGGTACGTTCCGTCTTTAGATTTTGACCCTTCACAGGTCTATAGAGACAAGCTGGAACCTGAAGCAACTAAAGTCAAGAAGCTGACCGACACCATTCGTGCCTATGCTTTTAATCCTGACTTGCCTCATTTGCTACATGAGGATTCAACCCTTGGACTTGAGCTTCTAGATGCCATCGCTCAGTTGAAGGGTCTTGAGATTTTTGAATTCTCCAAGCTTATGATAGCAGCATTTGAAAACATCCTTTCTCCCCTGCTAGAAAACATTACTCAAATAAAGGAGGCTGAACAGTTGGTTGACACCAAACAAGCGACGGTGAAGAGGAACGTGGAAATGGTGAAGAGGACCAAGGCGATTGTCGAAGGGTTAAAGGCTCGCATTAATCAGAGACGGAAAGCGCAAGGCCCTAAAGGGAAAAGAGTTGCTGAAATACGCAGTCGAATTGCCGAGTTGACGAAGGAATTGGAAGCGTTAAACGCAAAGTTGGAGCTTATTGAAAAACAAGATAAAGAACTTGACCGGGCTAACATTCCTGATTAAAACGAAATGCTCCAATTCACTAAAGATGCCCTTATCGTCAGTACTACCACAACTCGAGTTGGAGAGGAGTTGCACACTCTTAGGATCAGAGTTGATGGGCTAAGTAATACTATTGTTCACCTCGAGAGTGATTTGGGAAGCTTCCAAAGAAAATTTGGCAACTTCTGATTAATGTGACCGTTTGATGTATTTGTTTTGTGGTTCCTCTACTTTTGTAATATGAATTCTCACAATTTTATAAAACACCATTTCTTTTGGCATTCTTGTTTTATAATTTTGTACAATTAATATGCTGGCTCTGTTAATACTATGTTCTAGCTCTGTTCGACACACATGCTTTATGTGGTCGTAATTGAGATTTCTTGAAGAATGGACTTATATTTCTTCAAGTATTTACCATTCACCCTCAAAATACGTCGATTTAGGGCCAATTCTTCAAGTTCATAGGCGTTGTTGGAAAAAACTTGGATTATTTTGAACGGTCCTTCCCAATTAGGAGGCCATTTCCCTAACACCCTATCGTTTCTGTCCATAGACAATATCACTTTCCAAACTAAATCATCAACATAAAATACTTTGTCCTTTACCTTTTTATTATAGGCTTTAGCCACTCTGTCCTTTTGCCTCCTCAAGGCATCAAGGGCCAACATCCTTTCTTCATCTGAATCGACTAACTCATCAGTCATCATATTCCAATAATCCTCATATGGTATTTCATGTTGTCGTTGAATCCTTACAAATTGAACATGTATTTCTACTGGAAAAACAACATCGTGTCCATATGTCAGTCGAAATGGGGTTGCCCCCGTTGCCTCTTTAGGAGACGTTCTACATGCCCACAGAGCTTGATCTAGCGTTTAGTGCCAATTTCTTGGCTTTTTACACACATGCTTCTTGATCAGACCAATTATTACTTTATTGGCAGCTTCGACTTGGCCATTTGCTTGAGCATAATAACGGGTAGAAGTCAGTAGTTTTATTCCAACTTCCTTCGTAAACTCTTGCATTTTCTTCCCTATGAACAATGTGTCTTGGTCGGTTGTGATTGTTTCAGGAATTCCAAACCGACACATAATATGATTTTGTATAAAATCAATCACAGCTTCTTGGTCGACGTTTTTTAAAGCTATGGCTTCGAGCCACTTGGTGAAATAATCAATACCGACATCTAAGGCCTATCCTCTAAATGGCCAAGGCTTTATAATGTCATGCAACTCACTTGCTGGCACGTGTTGGATGCCCCCATGCATTTGGAATTCTTGGCATCCTCTGGAAAATTCGATACAATCTTTCAACATTGAGGGCCAATAAACACCTGTTCGCATCAACAACCATTTCATCTTATGTCCAGCTTGGTGTGCACCGCATGCTCCACTATGCACACTCGACACTGCTACATATGCCTCTCTTTCTCCTAGGCATTTAAGTAATACCCCTTCGACAGTTTTCTTAAATAATTCATTTTCAATTAAAACAAAAATCAAAGCATGATATTTTGTTTTTCGATCTGTCGTACGATGGGTGAATGTAAATGTCGACCGGGGGTTGCATGATCATTGTCTTGCCCATTATCAACTGCTAAAATTTCAAAATTTTCGGTATCTAATGCACTTAATTTTATAATTGATAAGTCCGAAGGGGATAACGAAGTAGCTCTAACCTTTTTCTTCACTTGAATAGGCTCTTCGTCTTCATTATTCTTGTACCCTGACGCTTCTTGCGCTAGATCGTTAGCTTCTTGGTTTTCCCGTCGAGGTATGTGTCAAAGGCTTGCTTGTTCGAACTGTTTTAACAACCTTATGGAAATCACGAAGTACACGATCAAATTCTCTTTAACGCATTTGTACTCTTTTGATACTTGTTTGATTACCAATTCAGAGTCTCCCATAATTTCGACATTTCTTACACCCAATTCTAGCAGCAGTTCAAGCCCAGTAATAAGGGATTCATACTCTGCCTTATTATTAGTGCAGATTCCGTCGATGGTGTATTTGAACTCTGTTGGAATTCCACTGGGAGAAATTATAACTCCTCCTATCCCTGCACCGTTTTTGTGACTAGAACCATCGAAATATAATTTCCAAGGCACTAGATCGACAAAATATTCTGGCATAGCCACCATAGAATGGTCGACTAAGAAATCTGCCACTATTTTCCCTTTCATTGCTTTTAAAGGCACGTACGTTAAGGAATATTCAGTTAATGCTAAAGCCCATTTACCAATTCAACTATGAAAAATTGGTTTAAACAACATATGCTTAATAATGTCGAAATGAGAAGAAATGTAAACATCAACTGGCTTTATATATTGCTTCAGTTTGATACAAGAGAAATACAAACACAAGCATAGTTTTTCTATGTCACTATCCTAGTTTGAGGACCATTTAACATACGACTAAGGTAATACACAGGGCGTTCGACATGATTGTCATCCTCTTGAACTAGCATACTACCTATGATCGATTCTGAGGCTTCTATATACAACCTCATAGGCGTATTTCTAAGTTGAGGTGTTAATATAGGAGGCTTCACCAGATACTCTTTTATCTTGTCGAAAGCCTCTTGATGCTCTTCTCGCTAGATAAACTCCTTGTTTTTCTGTTGAAGCAGTGGTGAAAATGCCATAGTTTTGCCACTTAAGTTCGAAATGAATCTCCTCAAGAAATTCACTTTTCCCAACAAAGACTGAAGTTCCTTTTTGGTTGATGGCGGTTTGACGTCCATGATGGCTTTGGTCTTGCTTTGATTAACTTCAATGCCTTTCTTGTGCACAACTAAACCAAGGAAATCTCCTGCCTGCACACAAAAAGCACATTTTAATGGATTCAATTTCAACCCATATTTTTGCATCCTTTCGAAAGATTTCCGAAGGTGCTCTAAGTGTGTTGATTTACTATTCGACTTGATCACAATATCATCGATGTAAACCTGCATGAAATTTTCAATGAAATCATGGACCATAGTATTCATTACCCTCTGGTACGTTGCTCCGACATTCTTCAAGCCGAATGGCATGACTACACACTCATAGGTGCCTAATTTCCCTGGGAAACGAAACACCGTCTTCGGCACGTCATCATCTGCAATAAAGATTTGGTTATAACCAGCATAAACATCAAGCATACTGAAATATTCAAAGCCAACTGCCGAATCGACTAACATCTCAGCTACTGGCATAACATATTCATCTTTAGGAGTGGTAGCATTTAGATCTCTAAAATCAATGCACACTCTTAGCTTTCCATTTTTCTTAATAACTGGCACAATATTAGCCAACGATTCGACATACCTCGCAGTTCTAATGAACTTACTTTGGAGGAGTCTTTCTACATCCTCCTTGACCTTCGACATAACTGCAGGTGCAAATCGTCGAGGCATTTGTTTCACTGGATTTTTTCCAGCTTTTATTGGTAATTTCAATTCGACCAATTCCCTGCTCAAACCTGACATTTCATTATAGTCCCAAGCAAAACAATTTTTAAATTCTTTTAGTAAAGATATTACCTCAATTCTAAGCTTTTGGTCGATGTTGGCACTAATGTAGGTTGGTCTTTTATCACCTTCTACGGCAAGGTCGATTTCTTCCAAAGGATCTTGTGGCTGCATTTTTTCAAGTGCCATAAAATCCTTTTCGAAACCTAGTGGTTCATCGTTGTATATGCAATCCAGACGTTGCTCATCGACGCTTCTATTGACAAGCTTGCTTTTATCTGGTGGTTCTGGCTCTACAGCCAAAATTACTTCCTCTGGGACAGAAAGTTTAACAACTTCTGTGGCCATCTTTTCTTCTTCAGCCTCTCTGGCCAAATTTATTTTATATTCGGCAATGTACACCGAAATCCTTCTCGGAGCCTCTAGCTCAGACATCACCGTCGTGATGGTTTCCCCAGCCTGTCGGCACAGGTTCCTCTGCATAGGGATCCTCCAGAGGTTAAACATCCCACACAAATCTATGGGTTTCATGCAGCTTCAAAGAGACGAATGCCTCATTCAAGTTGGCATACACTTCTTCCGCTGGATGGCAGGGAGTGATATTGGCCAATTTCCTGTCGAATTGGTTTTGGCCCACAACATTGACATCTGCCATGAAGTATCCTTGATTAGCTTCGATGTTCTCTATGATGTCGTCTTCTCGCCATATGATCAGGCGTTGATGCATAGAAGAAGGCACAATACTGACTCCATGCAGCCATTCTCTGCCCACTAGCAGATTATAACCTGCTCGACCTTGGATGACCATGAATATTGTCAGCCTAGTGACTGAGCCGACGGTAATATCTACCTGGACTACCCCCATGGTAGTTTCTGTCCTTCCTTCCTAGTCTAACAAGACCACGTTATGAGACCTTATATCGGTGTCGAACTTCCCGATCCGCTTCAAAGTATGATGTGGCATTATGTTCATAGTAGCACCACAATCCACTAACACCTTGTTAATGGTTGTCTCTTCAACCTTTGTTGTGATCAGCAAGGGCTTCAAATGGCTCCTCATAGCCATATATGGCCTCTTAAAAAAGGCATCCTGGCTCTCAATGGAGCCATTGTTCATCACAAAATAACAAGTTGGCTTGTGTAAAGCCATTTTAGTAGTATCCAGATCACTAGTGTTCTCCACTTTTGTCGATATGTTATACTCTTTCAGGAGTATAGAGACAACATTGACCAGGATGTCCAAGCTTGCTTCAGAATTAGAGGCAAAGTCATCAGTTGCCTCATCAGAACCATGGTCGAATGGCTTGTTAACTCATTCCTTGATCTGTTGGTTGACAACAGGGTCAACTTTTGGCTTGTACTGGCGTGGATTCTTTCCTTTGTTGGCAGCAATCTGCTTGGCAGCAGCAGCGACTTGTCTTTCAGCCGACTTCTTCTCTAGAAACGTCTCCACTGAGTTTTACTCATTGTATTTTTCCCATGTAATTCTCTAACACATGGCTTTTTTTCTCATAACGCACCTCTAGTCGATAGTTCATGGGTGCTTTCCCTTTCGCCTCTCTTATAACACCAGTAGCATTTGATGGCCTCGCGGCCATTTGGGGCTTGATCCATGTCCCCTTGGGTGTAGTGGCCGACGGAACAAAAGTTTTTGGCCTAAATTGGGATGACTGCCTTGGGTCCCTTCTGTTCCATTGGGCCCTTCCCCTCTCCAACTGTAGTTTCTGGAAATTTTCAGCAGCGACTCTGTCAGTTAGCGCGCTACATCTAGGGCACAAACCAACCTGACCACCCTTGTTTTTGCAACGATAAATAAAACTCAGCAAGTCTTCATCGTCTTTGGGATAAACATCAGCTAAATTGACGTGTGGACTCTCATCAATGCTTTCTTCCAACATGGTGTTATCAGGCACTTCAGTGATGTCGACCATGTTGATGTCGACAGGCTCAGCAAATAAGGCTTCTTCTTGCCTCAAAGGATCAGTGTCAATCTTCTATTTTCTCGCAGCGAATTTTAGACGACCCTCCTAGAGTGACTTCTGAACTAGATCCCTGAAAAGAAAACATTGAGAGGTTGTGTGACTAAGATAATTATGATATTTACAAAAACCTCTCTTTTTCCTCTGATCTAATGGTGGCAATTTAGCATTTGGGGGTACTAAAATTTGACCATCTTTGACTAATAAATCAAAAATCTCCTCACACATTTACTAACATCAAAAGTATAAGTTTTTGCAGGAGTTCTTGAACTAGCTTCGATAGTAGAGCTTTTCCCTTTGGCAGGAAACAACAATTTACATTCATATGCTGGCCCTGATTTTAATTCAGCCACGTCCACGTCTGCCTCTGTCGGCGACATGTAATCAACCTGGTATATGGGATTCATATCATCAAAGTCGACATAGGCTACCTTCTCTTTATTTGACTTAGCCTTAGTGTGTCTAACTTTCTCTAGTCGAAGGCGCTCAAGGTGTCGAACCCTGTCAGCCAATTGTGACATGCTCTTAACGAAGGTTGGATCTATTTTCTTCCTAATGGAGTAATCTAAACCTCCAGCAGCCATTTGAACAAACTCATGTTCAGGCACTTGGGTAAAGCACCTTGCTTTTAATGATCTAAACCTATTTAGGTAATCGTCTATTGTCTCAGCAAACTTTCTCTTAATGCTTGACAATTCGACCAAACTAATTTTCAAATGCCCCTCATAAAACTGTTCGTGGAAAAGTTTCTCTAGCTTCGACCATGAGTCAGTCGAATCAGGGGGCAAGGTAGTAAACCACGTAAAGGATGCTTTAGTAAGGGACGAAGGGAAATTTTTCACCCTTAAGCCTTCATTATTTGCCATGTCTCCCGACTCAGTCAGGTATCTAGCGATGTGTTCGACCGTCGATTCACCCGTTTTTCCTCCAAACTTGGTATATTTAGGAATTTTCCATCCTCTAGGGTTTTCGGTCTATAATATGTGTGACACCCCAAAATAATTCGGTAATTAAATAATTATGATTTTTAATTATTAAATTAATTGAGGACATAATTTATTTAATATATTGGATTATTAAGATTAATGATGGAATTAATTGGAGAATGAGAAATAATACTTATTTTATTTATGTTAAAAAGGAATAAAATAAGGAAAGAAGGAAAATAGAGTCATTTTTGGAGAAAACAAGATACGTGAAGTGAGAAGAGGAGAAAAGAAGGAAGAAAACCTAGAAGTGTCAAATTCGAAGAACCCACAAGGTAAGGGGTGATTTTGATTGATTATTGCTTATTATAGGTTTTGATTTTAATATTATAGATCATAGCATGTTAGGAAATCTATGTTTAGGAATTTCTAGGTTTCCATGGATGTATCCCTATGGGTGTCAGATTGTGTCAGATGGTAGGTCTGAATTGATTAGGGTGTCAGATACCAATTATGACTGATAGGAAGATGATAATTGATGTGATAAATGATGCAAAGTGATGTATTTTGGTGTTTCCAATGATGGAATTCGTATGGGTATGTATGGATTGAGTTAGAATGGAAGAATGCTGTCAAAAATGCAGAAAATTACTTTTTGGTACGTGGGAACCGGTTCCCAGTGGGGAGGAACCGGGTTCCACTTTGAAAACTTTTGAAAAACTGAAAATTTGTACTCAGGAACCGGTTCCTGTGTGGGAGGAACCGGGTTCCACGTTGTTTTTCCAGAAAATATGAAAATTTGATTTCTGGGAACCGGTTCCTGTATGGGTAGGAACCGGGTCCCATATTTTCGAGCGCATTTTGAACTCTGCGAGGACCGGGTCCGTACATTTCGAGCGCATTTGAACCTGTGAGGCAGGTTCTATAGCCCAGCAGCCATCAAAAGCAAATTCATATAGGTGGTTTGGTAGTTTTGGACGTTATTTCCTAAATTTAATCTCTACCTTATAAAATGAAAATATTTTAGAAAACGAAATTATTTTGGAAAGGGGTTGAATTTTGAATTAAATGATTATTAACTGACACATAATGATGTATGTGTAGTAGAGGACTTTTGTTGATGAGAATACCGATAATGTATAGATGTAATAACATGTTTATGCTGATGTTAGATGTATGCATGATTGGTTGATATATCATGTTGATTGGTTTGCATGTTTATGCTGATGTTAGATGTATGCATGATTAGTTGATATATCATGTTGATTGTTGTGATTCAGTTATGTTAAATGAATGTATACATAGACTGATTGATGTTGCATGCTAGTGATGTGCGTGCATTTGCATTGTTTGGTGAAGTTAATTCCCATTGTTTAGAATTTGACTTGGATTGCGATAATGTGATGCAGAGTGAGGATGGGTGGTTAGGTGGATTAGTGTCCGGTGGTTATGGACGAATCGATGGTAGTGTATCGGTTGATGATGGATCGGTGTTGGGTGACTTGGTCACGGTCGGTACCGCATGCATTAGTCTGCATTGTATTTGTATGAAGTGGTAACATGTTAGGATGTCTTCGGTGTTACCTTCTTGGATTATTATGATTATGCATGATGAATAGGTTGTGTCGTGATGCGAATTTATGTTAAGTGGGTGAAATAATATGCTTGTGATATATTATTGATTGAAAGACTTATAATATGCTTTAATTATGAGAAGTCTCACCCACTTCCGTTTGATTAAGGTTAGTAGGTGATGTCGGTGAGGATGGCTCTAGATCTTATCGTTTAGTCGCGTGTCGATGTGTATACGATTAGATTGTAACCTTTGGGGAGCGTTAGATGAGAAATTAGACATTGGTTTATTGTTTAATTAAAATTTTGTTGGGAATACAATGATTGAATTATTCCGTTTTGGTGATGATATTTTCATTTGTGTAAGACATGGTCTTAAATTGTTGAATTATTGAAAATGTTGATCCTCGATGTAGCATAGCTCTTGTTTGAATGATTTTATTATATCTATTAATTGTGACATCCGCATTTGCCGTGTTAACTACGATTAATTATTTAGATATTAATTTGATTAATATATTCGGGGTATTTAGATGGGGTGTTACAATAGTGGTATCGAGCATAGTCGGTCTTGTCACGTGTGTTATCCCTTTAGTATGCGACTAGTGTGAAGTGACAACATATGCGATACGTGTGATGTAGATTATTTTGTCTTGTTCTGAATAATGGTGGAAGAAATGTGGAAGGAATGATGATGCCATTCTTTGGGCTTTGAGAATGTTGGTGGAGTCTCGGAGGAACCGGTAGGGAGCTACGTTGGTGTTGACCGCAATTGGGAATTTTCGGAGGAATAATCCTCCATTGTTCAAGGGTGCACATGATCCGAAGGTGCTCGAAGTGGTGAAGGAGATCGAAAGGATCTTGAGTGATTGTTGTCTGCGAGGGGTTAAGGTGAGATATGGAACTCACGTATTGGGCGAGGAAGGCGATGTTGGGTTGCTACAGGCTGACTGGAAGAAGATGGTGTTACCTTGCGACTTGGGTACGTGTTGAAGAAGAGTTTTTCGAGGAGAGGTATTTTCTGAGGGCGTCGGAGGTAAGAAGGGATTGAGTTTGGAACTCAGCGGAGACAACAGGCTATCGGTGGTATGCTTGAAGTTTTGGAATTAGCAGTATTATGCTCATTACCCTAACGATGCGGATGGATCGTGGTAAGCCTATGATAGGAATAATCGAGGAGATCCGGTGGTTGGAAGAAGTCGGCGGAGGAGATTCTAGTTCTTCCGTTAAGTGCTACAAGTGTGGTGAGGCAGGACATGGCGTGGTGGATTATAAAGTAATGATAAAAGTGTTTCAAGTATGGAAAGTTATTCGCCATGTGGCCATATTGATGAAAGTGGTGACTTGCTACAAGCGTAGTGAAGAGGTCATACACGTCCTTAGTACACAAAACCCAAGAAGAGCAAAATTTGGTGGTAAAGTGTTTGCATTATGCGGATCGAAACTAAACGGATGATCGGTGATTAAAGTACATGTTTTATTAATGGCATACCTTTGATTGCGATTATTGATCTTTGAGCTACATTCTTTTATTCGTTAGATTGTGCTAAGAGATTGAAGGAAATTTCTAATATGGATGGAAGTATGGTTATTGATACTCTGCGTCGGGTTCGATGACTACTTACATATGTTTATGAAATTGTCTTTGTGATTTTGATAGGGGTTTGGTATGGTTTGAGTGCGCCTACCGCTAGGACAACTTGATATCATCCTTGGAATGAGCGGTTGGAATTCAGCAGGTTCATATCAGCTATTTTGAGAGCAGTCATTTTCCACGAGGAGGTTAAGGTCAAAAAGATTATGTCGATTAAGCGGATGAACCTAAGCGTGAAAGATGGTTTGTGGTGTTTATGTTGTGATACGCAATAGAAGCGGAGGGAAAAGCAAAAGGTGATGGATTGCGGTGGTGAATGAATTTCCGGTGTTAGGAGGCGTTAGTGAATGCCACACGAGAGGTAGAATTTACTATAGATCGATTCACGGAACTAGTACGGTGTCGATGGCGCCTTATCGCGTCGGCATATGAATTAGGTGACTGAAGAAGCGGTTAGAAGAATTGCTTTGGAGAAGAAGTTTATTAATCCAGTGTTTTGAGTAGGGTGCTCGGTGTTATTGGTTAAGAAGAAGGAAGGTTCAATGAGGTTATGTGTTGACTACAAAGGTTGAATAAAGTTACAATCAGAATCGGTATCGCAAGTTGATGATTTGATGGATCAGCTCGTTAGGCGTGTGTATTTAATAAATTGATCGAGATCGGATATCATCAAGTCGTTGAAGTCGGAGGATATTGACGCATTAGAGCGAGTATGGACATTATGAATTCGTTATGCGTTTGGGTTACTAATGCACTGGTGTTTTCATGGAGTATATGAACATGATATTTCATCCATATCTTGACAAGTTCGTAGTAGTGTTCATTGATGATATCGATTTATTCGCGATGAGGAGCATGGAACATCTCGAGTTTGTTGGAATTGAAGAAAAAGAAGCTTTATAGTTGTCCAAGTGAATTACGGTTGAGGAGGTCGGTTTTCTTGGTCATGTAATTTCCAAGAATGGAATTCTTGTTGATCCTCAAGGTAGGCGGTATCTCGATGGGAGCGCGAAGAATGTCGGAGATCCGTAGTTTCAGGTCTTGCGGTTATAGGAAGTTTATTGAGGTTTTCAACGTTGCCATTGACTAAGTTGACGGGAAGGTCGGTGTTTGTTTGGGATGTTGAATGTGAGAAAATTTCAGAAGCTGAGGAGGTTGACAAGTGCTCCGATCTTGATTTTGCGGATCCGACTAAGTCTTTTGTGGTGTATTGTGGCGCATCATTAATGGGATTAGGTGGTGTGTTGATGCAAGATAAGCGGGTTGTGGCTTATGCTTACACAATTGAAAGTGCATGAAAGATTATCAGACTCATGATTTGGGTTAGCATTGTCGTGTTGTTTTGAAGCTATGGAGACATTATTTATATGGTTCTCGGTTCGGTATTCGATCATAAGAGTCACAGTATCTCTTTGATCGGAAGGAGTTGAACATGAGCGAGAAGATGGTTAAATTCTTAAGGATTATGATTTGGTTTGAATTACCATCAGGTAAAAGCGTTATTCGGATGCTAAGTAGAAAGTCCTTGCATATGTCGATGTTGATGGTCCAGTTAGAATTGGTTGAGCAGTTCGGAGATTTGAGTTTAGTTTGTGAAACTACTCGGATAGTGTGAAATTGGGTATGTTGAAGTGACTAGTGGTATCTGGAAGAGATTAGAAATGAATAATCGATGTTGGTTTAGTTGATAAGTTGACATTGATCAACCAAGGTCGAGGCGAGTTCAATGGAGAATGGTGTTATGAGATTTGGTGATCGGTGTGCGTCCGGATGTTTGAGATTCGGAAGAGTATTTTAGAAGAAGGACATCGTAGCGGTTGAGTATTCATCCAGGTGCTACTAAAATGTACCATGATTTGAAGAAGTTGTTTTGGTGGCTGAAAAAAAATTCTTGAGTTTGTATGCTTGTTTGGTTTGTCCCGTCAAAAATCGACATGAACCGTCGGGGTTGATGGGTATTGTTTGTTCCGAATGGAAGTGGGATGGAATATCTATGGATTTTGTGTTTGGTTTGCCAAACATTAAATTGTGATTCTATCGGGTGATTGTGGATAGGTTGTCTTTCATTTTATTAGATAAGAATGGATTATCCAGATGGAGAGGTTGGCGGTGTATCGAGAAGATTGTGAGTTTGCAGGTATTCCTTCTAGTATTGTATCGAGGATCGAGTCAAGATTTACATCTAAGTCTAGGCAGGATTGCAAGAAGCCTTGGGTACCAAGTTGCGTTTGAGTTCCGCTTATCATCCCAGACGGATGGTCGAGACGGAAGAAACGATTCGATCGTTGGAAGATTTCTTTGAGCTTGTGTGTTAGAAAGCGTGGAGCTTGGGATAGTTATCTGCCGTTGATTGAGTTTACCTACAACAATAGCTTTCACTCGGTATTGGTATGGCTCCGTTTGAGGCATTGTATGGTAGGAGGTGTCGGACACCATTGTGGTATGAAATTGGAGAGTGCGATTGGACCAAATTGTTCAACAAACTTGGAAAAGATTAAGATGATTGGGAAGATGAGGACTTCTCAGTCGTCGAAAAAGTTATCATGATAAGAGGAGGAAAGACCTTGAGTTTAGTGAAGGAGAACATGTGTTTGCATGGGTTACTCCGATATTTGGTATTGGTCGAGCTTTGAAGTCGAAGTTGACTCCACGATTTATTGGTCCTTTTCGATTACCAAGAGTTGGGAAGGTTGCATATCAGTTGCTGCCGCCGGCATCATGAATGCATGATGTTTTCATGTATCTCAGTGAGAAGTACATTCTTGATCCGTCTCATGAGATTCGGGTAGATGATATCACAGAGAAAATTTGGTATGGGCGATACAGTGAGAATTGAGGATCGGAAGTTGAAGCAGTTGCGAGGCAAAGAGATTGCATTGGTGAGTGGCTTGGGGAGGACCGGTGATGGCAATGTTACTTGGGAGGCTGGAAGTCGGATGAAGGACTCGTATCCGAACTATTAAAAGTATGTTTTAGAGAAAACTCTTTAAGTTGGGAGGAGTTGTGACACCCCAAAATAATTCGGTAATTAAATAATTATGATTTTTAATTATTAAATTAATTGAGGATATAATTTATTTAATATATTGGATTATTAAGATTAATGATGGAATTAATTGGAGAATGAGAAATAATACTTATTTTATTTATGTTAAAAAGGAATAAAATAAGGAAAGAAGGAAAATAGAGTCATTTTTGGAGAAAACAAGATACGTGAAGTGAGAAGAGGAGAAAAGAAGGAAGAAAACCTAGAAGTGTCAAATTCGAAGAACCCACAAGGTAAGGGGTGATTTTGATTGATTATTGCTTATTATAGGTTTTGATTTTAATATTATAGATCATAGCATGTTAGGAAATCTATGTTTAGGAATTTCTAGGTTTCCAAGGATGTATCCCTATGGGTGTCGGTTATGTCGGATGGTAGTGGAATTGATTAGGGTGTGAGATACAAATTATGACTGATAGGAAGATGATAATTGATGTGATAAATGATGCAAAGTGATGTATTTTGGTGTTTCCAATGATGGAATTCGTATGGGTATGTATGGATTGAGTTAGAATGGAAGAATGCTATCAAAAATGCAGAAAATGACTTTTAGTGCGTGG
This sequence comes from Vicia sativa, assembly GCA_021764765.1. Classification (NCBI taxonomy): domain Eukaryota; kingdom Viridiplantae; phylum Streptophyta; class Magnoliopsida; order Fabales; family Fabaceae; genus Vicia; species Vicia sativa. The sequence continues at coordinate 257,310,573 of CM038793.1, forward strand.
AACCGGTTCCAGTGGGAGGAACAGGTTCCACTTACTTTAGCGAAAATTTGTACTCGGGCCGGTTCTGTGTGGGAGGCGGGTTCCGTTGTTTTCGAGAAAATATGATTTGATTTCTAGGAACCGGTTCTGTATGGTGAACGGGTTCCCATATTTTCGAGCGCATTTTGAACCTGAGGAAGGTTCTGTATATGGAGCAAGGTTACGCTTATTTTTAAAAATTTTAAAACTTCAAAAATTCATAACTTTCAAACCGTAAGTCCGTTTTGAGCGCCGTTTTGGACGTTATTTCCTAAATTTAATGCTCTACCTTATAAAATGAAAATATTTTAGAAAACCTGAAATTATTTTGGAAAGGGGTTGAATTTTGAATTAAATGATTATTAACTGAGACATAATGATGTATGTGTAGTAGAAGACTTTTGGTGATGAGAATACTGGTAATGTGTAGATGTAATAGCATGTTTATGCTGATGTTAGATGTATGCATGATTGGTTGATATATCATGTTGATTGGTTTGCATGTTTATGCTGATGTTAGATGTATGCATGATTAGTTGATATATCATGTTGATTGTTGTGATTCAGTTATGTTAAATGAATGTATACATAGACTGATTGATATTGCATGCTAGTGATGTGCGTGCATTTGCATTGTTTGGTGAAGTTAATTCCCATTGTGCGGAATTTGACTTGGATTGCCGATAACCGATACCCGAGTGAGGATGGGTGGTTAGGCTAGATTCGTGTCCGGGTGGTTATGGACGAATCGATGGTACTGTATCCGGTTGATGATGGATCAGTGTTGGGTGACTTGGTCACGAGTCGGTACCGCATGCATTGAGTCTGCATTGTATTTGTATGAAGTGGTAACATGTTAGGATGTCTTCCAGTGTTACTCTTCTTGGATTGTTATGATTATGCATGATGAATATGGTTGTGTGCGTGAATCTGAATTTATGTTAAGTGGGTGAAATAATATGCTTGTGATATATTATTGATTGAAAGACTTATAATATGCTTTAATTATGAGAAGTCTCACCCTTACTTTACCATTTGATTAAGGTTAGCGGTGAAGAGTCGGTGAGGATGGCTCTAGAGCTTATCGTTTAGTCCGCGTGTCAGTGTCATGCTCTGATTAGATTGTAACACTGGGGAACGTTAGATGAGAAATTAGACATTGGTTTATTGTTTAATTAAAAATTTTGTTGGGAATACAATGATTGAATTATTCCGTTTTTGGTGATGATATTTTCCGTTGTGTAAGACATGGTCTTAAATTGACTGAATTATTGAAAATGTTGATCCTCAGTGTAGCATGGCTACTGTTTGAATGAAGTTTTATTATATCTATTAATTGTGACATCCCGCATTTGCCGTGTTAACTCTGATTAAAGATGATTTAGATATTAATTTGAATAATATATTCGGGGTATTTAGATGGGGTGTTACAATATGTACTCTGATAATGGAGAAGAATACGTTGGCCTTGGCATTGTATTCATACCATTTTGGGCCATAATTCTCTCGAAAATGTTGGTTAAGTTATTCTCAACAACCAAATCCTCCTGACAAACTTGATCAAGGACATGGTCAGCCTCCTGATGTCTTTGCACTAAAACCCTAGGTGGGTTGACAACAACATTCCTTTGAGGCGTTGCAACTTGACCTTGGTACATAGTTTCTTCTTCTACTGCCCCCATGTCTCTCTAGACATGTATGGGTTGTCGAACCGGATGCCCCTATCGGGAAAACGCTTGGGGGCGCCTAAGAAGTTACATAGACGTGTTAATTGTGCAATAACCTGTCGGTTTGTTTCAGCGGACGGCCAATTAGTCTCGACCGATTCTTGCACTATGGGGTTAAACACATTTCCCATTTAGTTAGTTAACATATTCACTAACTCATGGTTGCTATCATCCATTTGTGCCTCAATACTGCCACAGAGGTAGTATTTAAATGTTGCGTAGGCATTTCCCTATTTTCCCCTATTGTAGATCCTTTTAAAGGGGCATTTGTATTCTGCACGTTATCAGACACTATTGCTACACTAGCGGTCGACTGATATCCCACCATTAAAGAATACGACATTCCATAAGGTGGATTCGTAGCAGTATCAAATCGAGGTATCGATGTGTTTGAAATGACACTCGTGGCCACCACAGGCCCTGGAGTCACCGGTGTGGTCTGGAGAATGGGAATTGATACTGAAGTAGTTGGCCTAGAGGCAGTTGTGCTGCTCAAAGGGGGAAATGACTCAACTTGCGAAACAACTAGATCGGTAATACCCAGCGTTCGAGATGGAACTTCATCCGCATTCGATGCGGAGGTGTTGTTTGTCATCTTAGGTGTACGTTTCCTAGTGGGTGGTGGTTTCTCACTTGCTGAATTTCCACTTCTAAGTTTCATGCACTTCTAAGATAAACTCTAACAAAATCTAACACTTAGCACAGGGTCCCACCAAGTGTGCCAATTTGTTTACTGTGGAAAATGGTAAACAACCGCTGGTCCTCCCTAAGTCCTAAAACTAAGGGTTACTCGCGAGATCGACCAGTTGATCTCAAAACACGTGCTAAGGCTTTGGTAAATTGCGCTGCTTCTATAAGCGAAAAGGACCTTGGCCCGGAAAAGGTTTCCAGAGCCTAAGGGAAACAGCATAATGGCTTTCCACACACACAAAATTTGGACTCAACAGAACGCTAATTGGTGACTCGTGACCAATAGTTTACGTTGAAGTGTTATGGTGAACGATTCGTTCAAAGCGAAGCAGAAGTAAACAAAAAGTAAAGATAAAGTTAAAAGTAAATTGAATGCATTGAAATAGAAAATATGGTGATTCACGTACATCAAAGGCTTGAGTGACTCTTTCTTCCTTTAGCGTGGAATTGGGAAAAGTTTTGGCAAGCAGCTTGAGGGTACAAATGAACACACTAAAATCTTAACATCCTAACTTATTTATAGTATTTACAAAGTAACTGTTAAAACTAATCAACGGACGAGATTTAAACTTGAAAACAACTTCCGCATACGATTTCGCCATCCATTTGAAGCTTTGAACCCAAGATATTCTGAGGCAACTAACCATGATCTCCTTATTCTGACTTCTTCCCGCTCCATGACTTTAGAAGGAAACTGCTTTCGGTTTCGATCCATCTTCGACAGCAGGATCATTTCGACTGATGCCTTCATACGTGTTTACAGTGATTTCTAGTAAACAACCGCTAGTCTTCCAATTATTAATTATTATTGGTTACTTGCAGGATCGACTAGATTGATCGTAGGACACATGTGTCATAACTCATTTCCATGTTCATACTCATTATCTTGATAAATTTATATTGTATGTTAATGTAAAATGTAAGATTCTTAAGAGATCTCTCTAAGATTGTCTATAGAAATATACTGACTGAATGTATACAAGGAAGGCTTCGAATTAAACTTAAGATTTAACACTTGAATGCAAAGACAAAGAGTTTCTGAGAATATAAAAGTTTCTTAAAATATAAAGTGTTTGAATGAAAGAACAAACTAAAAACGGAGTTTCTAAAGAGATAAATGTGTTTAAAGGCAAGTAAAACAAGAACATGAAAGGAAATCGAAAGATTCTAAAAGAGAAACTACTGTAAAAGTGAAAGAAATATAAAAAGACTTGGACTTAAATTATAAAGAATCATGATGTTCTGTACGTACATTTTGTCTTCTAACTCGTTTCCCTTAAGCTATGGTAATTTGAGTGTTTTGAGATTTTTTAGTACACGAACGAACACACCAATTCAAACATAAAAGAAACCTATTTATAGCATCCTGACCTTAACGGTCTACTCTAAAATCATGCCACGTTCGAAGCATGCAGGCTTCTTACGTATACTGACTTCCACGCGTCTTCTAAGAATGGCGCTCTTATTTGAAATTCGAATCCTATGCCAGTGAAATACTTCTTGCCTTTTTCGATTCGAATTTGTAAATAACCTGCCTGGACCGCTCCAATTCTTATACATAGCATAAAAGAACTCTTTACATCTAACCACTAAAAAATGCCAAATCGAAGTCCATCACTTATTACTAGAAATCGAAGAGTCGTTTAGAGCAATGGTTCTATATTTCCAACCAATATTCATCATTAATACCAACCTTTTTATGCGTTTATTCGAAGTATCCTTTTGATATCCAAACAACTTGTTTATTCGAAATTGCCAGCTAACAAATTGCCCCTCAAGAACATGTATTTCGATAGATATAAAGAAATACTTATTTTTGAATTTACTCATGCAATTTGAAAGCGAAGAGGAACTAAAAGGAGCAATCCCAGAAATATATCAAGTTAATGCTAGCTCAGCGATTCTTCTTCTAGCAAAAATCAATCAAGATTCGAGTCAAGCGAAGATAATGCCCCTCTTAATTCTATTGACCAACTTCTTCAACAAGTTAACAAAACTATTCTTGGGGTTGATATTTTTACTATTCTGAAAGAAGGCACTGCAGCCTATTACTCGATGAAGAAGTTTCTTTCTTAGATAGATCTCAGCATCTGTCCATCTGAAGTAAGTGAAACTATATATGATCTGCAAATCTTGCTTAATGAGGTCAGCAGTGAATATATTAGGGCAAATGATATTGATGCCAAGATTCGAACCAAACAAGAGGCTTTATCTAAAGCCTATGACAAAACTTCGAAACTTTCTAAAGAAGCAGAAACATTGGAGCGTGCTAAAATCCAGGCTAAAGACAAGCATGATGTTTTGGCTCGATCAATCTTGTTCTAGGAGTCCCAGATTGAAGAACTCAAAAAGAAGATCGAGGGTGCTCGAAGTGAGCAGGAAACTTTGAAGCCCGTTGATGACAAAGAGCTTGAAACTCTTGTCACACAAAGTCTCCAGCAAATGGAGGTAGCTGAAAAAATAAATGAGGAGATCAAGGGGCTCGAAAGCGTCAAAAATGCTACCCAATGTAAGATCAGCTTATGCAAGAGCAAGTTTGCTAAGTTGAGACGAGACGCTCCTTTCTGATCTTCGAATGTATTTCGTTAATGCTTTTTTATTGTTAAGAATATTTACTACGTACTTTTGTAATTTGAACACAACCATTTTGGCATTTATGTAATACCATTTTGGCTTTGTTATTTGTTTTACTTTTATTATACGTAGTAATTGAACCTCTTGCAAGCATGGCTTATACCTCTTTAAGTATTTCCCGTTTACCTTCAAGATTCTTCTATCTTCTGCTAATTCCTCTATTTCATAAGCATTATTCGAAAACATTTTCAAAACACGAAAGGGTCCCTCCCAATGGGGTGACCATTTACCTAAGAATCTATTCTTTTTATCCATAGGTAATATAACTTTCCATACCAGATCATTGGTTGAGAACAACTTACATTTAACTCTTTTGTTCTACGCTTTGGCTACTCTTTCTTTCTGTCTCCTCATAACTTCTAAAGCATGTAGCCTATCTTCATCCACGTCCACTAATTCATTCATTATCATTTCCCAATATTGGTCAGTTGGTATCTCATTTTGTCTTTGGATTCTAACTGACTATAAATGTATTTCGACTTGCAGCACTGCATCGTGTCCAAATGTAAGTCGAAATGGAGTAGTATTCGTTGCTTCTTTAGGAGATGTTCTACATGCCCATAAAGCTTGGTCCAAAGTTTTGTTCCAATTCTTTGGCTTTCGCCCTACATGTTTCTTTATCAACCCTATTATAACTTTATTGGCTGCTTCCACTTGACCATTTGCTTGAGCATACTAAGGCGTTGATGTGAGTAACTTAAATCCCATTTCTTGTGCAAACTCTTGCATTTTTCGCCCTGTGAAAACTGAACCTTGATCTGTTGTGAAACTTTCTGGTATTCCGAACCTATAAATTATTTGCCTCTGGATAAATTCCATAATAGCCTCTTGATCAACATTCACTAGAGGAATTGCTTCGACCCATTTTGTAAAATAATCTATACCCACAATGATATATTTCTGTCCTTTGGATGATGTTGGTCATATTTCACGAATTAGATCTAATGTCCATCCTCTAAAAGGCCAAGGCTTAACAATTGAATGTAACTCACTTGCAGGAGCATGTTGAATGCCTGCATGAATTTGGCATTCCTCGCATCCTTTAGCAAATTCTATGCAGTCTTTAAGCATAGTGGGCCAGAACATGCCATATCGAAACAACAACCATTTCATTTTGTGACCTGCTTGATGTGCCCCACATGCCCCACTATGCACACTAGACAATGCTAAATATGCTTCGTTTTCTCCTAAACATTTGAGTAAGATACCTTCTGGGGTTTTCTTAAAAAGTCCATTTCCTATTAGCACATAAGACAATGCTCTGTATTTGATCTTTTTCTCCGTGTTTATTAAAGGTTCTTTCAAGTAATTTCTTATGGGACTTCGCCAATCTGCATCTGCAAAAGTATCTATACTTAGCACTTCGAATTCTTTCTGATTTGCATAACCAAGTTTCGAATTTTCTAAGTCTAATGGCGATAATTTGGTAGCCATTATTCTACCTCTTGTTTCTATGAGGTATTGGAGTTTTTCTTTGGATGTCTTATACCATGTGGCTATCTGAGCCAAGTCATTTGCCTCCTGATTTTCAATTCTGGGAATATGTTTTATATCTACATATTCCAACTTCTTGAGTAATCTATTAGCAATGACAAAGTAAATTATCAGATTTTCTTTGATACACTTGTATTCTTTGGTTATTTGTTTGATGACCAACTCTGAGTCTCCTCTAATTTCGACTCTGGTTGCCCCCAATTCCAACAAAGCTTCAAGTCTAGCAATTAATGCTCCATACTCAGCTTCGTTGTTCGAACAGGGAGGGCCTTCTAACTTGTACTTGAATTTTGTTGGAATTCCTTCAAGCGAAATTATAAGCACCCCAACTCCACTTCCGTTTTTATGCATGGATCCATCGAAGGATAACCTCCATGGTTGGATCTCAACATAGTCTAGCGTGAAGTGCCCACTCATAGAGTGATCCACTATGAAATCTGAAACTATTTGACCTTTCATAGCCTTTAAAGGCTTGAAGGCTAAATTGTACTCAGTGAGCGCTAAAGCCCATTTGCCAATCCTGCTGTGCATGATTGGTTTTGAAAGCATATGTTCAATCACATCAAAGTGAGATGAAATGTAAACATCAACTGGTTTAATATAATATTTAAGTTTTGTACAAGAGAAATACAGACAGAGACATAGTTTTTCTATGCTACTATATCTAGTCTCTACTTTATTTAGGACCCTACTAATATAGTATATGGCTCTTTCGACGCCATCATCGTTTTCTTGGGCCAACATACTACCTATAGTTACATTGGAGGCAGAGATATATAGTCTCATAGGTTTATCTTTAGAAGGAGGTGCAAGTATAGGAGGGTGCATCAAATAGGCCTTGATCTTCTCGAACGCCTCCTGATGCTGTGCCGTCCATTCGAAATTCCCTTGATTGAGACGGAGGAGTGGAGAAAAAGCCTGAGTTCGCCCACTCAGATTAGATATGAATCTCCTTAAGAAGTTGATTTTACCTAATAGAGATTGAAACTCTTTCTTTGTTGATGGAGGTTTCCTCTCCATAATAGCCTTCGTCTTGTTCAAATTAATTTCGATCCCCTTCTTGTGGACCACAAAGCCTAGGAAATCCCCAGCCTGCACAAAGAAAGCACATTTAAGAGGATTCATTTTTAAGCCATGTTTTTGCATTCTTTCGAATGATTGGAAGAGGTGATTCAAATGATCCTCATCAGAAACAGATTTTACTACTATATCATCTATGTAAATCTGCATAAATGATTCGATGAAATCATGGAAAATAATGTTCATTACCCTCTGATATGTTGCCCCAGCATTCTTTAGTCCAAAGGGCATAACTACCCATTCATAAGTGCCTAAGGCGCCTGGACATCTAAACGCAGTTTTGGGAACATCATCTTCAGCAATGAAAATTTGGTTATACCCAGAGTATCCATCTAACATACTCAAGTATTCGAAACCCGCAGCAGAATCAATCAACATTTTCGCTATAGGCATGGAATATTCATCTTTTGGGGTTGCTGTATTAAAATCCCTAAAATCTATGCAAATTCGTAAGGAACCATTTTTATTTATAACATGTACTATGTTAGCAAGCCATTCTACGTACCTTGTGGTCCTGATAAACTTGCATCGAAGAAGCCATTCTACCTCTGCCTTTATTTTCGAGAGGATTGCTGGGGCGAATCGTCTAGGCATCTGCTTGATGGGCTTCTTGCTATCCTTGATTGGGAGCCTATGTTCCACCAGTTCCCTCTTTAAACCAGGCATTTTATCGTAGTCCCAGGCGAAGCAATCTCTGTTTTGTTTGAGCATTTCGACCACCTTGCTTTTTAGACTGGGACTAAGTTTCTCACTGATGTACGTAACTCTTTTTTCGACGCCACCCCCAATATCAACTTCCTCCAAAGGATCTTGTGCCAGCATTTTAGCACCTGTTGACTCTGGATCCTTTTCAAACCCCAAGGGCTCTTGATCATAAATGGCATCTAGCCGTTGATCCACTAGTTTAGAAGTTTGTCAATCACAGGGTGGGGGTGAGTAGTTTCCCTCAGGATTTGCTATTTATTTTTTTGTTTTTTCTTTTTTATCTATGGCTTCGACAGCCATGTTCTGCATTTCGGCTTCGAGAGCCGTCTTTCGTTTGTTCTCAGCCAGATAGGCCGAAATCTTTTTGTAGTAACTTACTTCAGTCATAGTGATCTTCGCTTCCCCAGCCAGTTGGCCGTATCGTCGAAGTTTCTCCATCCTCTTCAATCTCCTGCCCGTCCCACATAATTTCTCTATCCCATTGGAATCCATTAGGACGGAGGGTTAAAGAATAGTAAGCATTTTCATTGGACTCGAAATATTCTTCAGGCGGGTGACATGGCCCTATGTTGGCCATATTTCGATCGAAGTTTCTTTTATCCACATTGTTGATCTCTATCATATTATAACTTTGGTCTGCTTCTATGTTTTCGACAATTCCATCGTCTCTCCACAACACCAACCTTTGGTGCATCGAAGAAGGTACTGCACCAATTCCATGAATCCATTCCCTGCCAAGCAACAGATTGTAGTTTGCCTTTGCTGCAATGACCATAAACATTGTTGGTCTTGTGAGGGAACCAACTGTTAAGTTAACCTGTATTACTCCCAAAGTCTTACCAACCTTTCCTTCATAATTCGAAAGCACCATGTTGTGAGGTCTAACATCTGAATCATGCATGCCTATCCTTTTTAACATGAAGCGGGGCATCAAATTAACAACAGCTCCACCATCCACCAGAAATTTGTTCACACCATATTGCTCCACCTTTGCCCTGATGAATAAGGGTTTTAGGTGGTTCTTCATTCCCTCATCTGGCTTCTCGAAGAAAGCGTTTTTCTCCTCGACGGCTCCATTGTTCATCACATAATAACATAATGGCCTATGTCCGGCCATTTCGTCCTCATCAGTTTCCTCACAAGTGTAAACTTCTGTATCCTGATTGTACTCACAGGGTAGTACTGAAACTACATTGCAGTTTGCATTAAAGAAGGATTCCCCCTCCAATTCGAAGTCATCAGTCATCAAGTCCTCCTCGTTCGCAGCCACCTTCTGTTCCTTATTTTCTTCAGCGTCTTTTTATGGTGAAAATAGCCTTCTGGATACTGGGGATTTGCCCCCAGGCTGGGTCACTGATGCTGGATTATTGGTGCTGGATTCTCCTATCTCCATGGGCTTCAAATCTCTTTCAGCCTTTTTGTTTCTCTGGTGTCTGCGCCACTGAGAGCGAGACATTGGATTTTTGCCTTTGTAATTCTCCAATCTTACTTCTTCCCTCCTGTTTGAATTGAATTGCTTCCTGTAAGCCATCACAATCCTACCTCCTTGGTCATAGCTTCGCCACTTTCCTTTCCCCTTATCAGCCTTCACCTGTAGCCATCTATCAGTGGGGATTTCTGCAGGTAGTTTGAAGGAAACTCTCTTTGCTCCCCTGGGATAAGGGCTATCTGGCCTCCTTGGCATGGTTCTGCCAGTGTTAACAGGATTCGAAGGCATTCTACCTTGATGCCCCCAGTCTGATGCAAACAGAATTCTCTCGAACGCTTCAGCCGTTTCTCTATCATATACCGCTGCACATCTGGGACATATTAGACACTCTGTTCCAATCTTGTGGCAACGAACCAAGAATTCGAGCATAGTCTCATCAGCTTTTGGATAAACTTTGTACAGTTGGTTGTCTTGCCTCCAGTTGACCCATGTTCTTTCGTGTTGGGCCCTTTCGAACTCAGCAACAATTCTGGGGTTGCAGATGATGCTGCACCTTGGGCACAGCAACTTATCTTGGTTTCTCTTATGACAGTGGAAGAGATATTCGTGCAAGCTCGTGTCTTTTCTAGGTAAGTTCTCCCTTCTTTGTTCTCTCTCCTTCTCCAAACAGCGTTCCACTTCTTCCATTTCAGCGTTGGGCTGTTCGAAATCCACCATATTTACTACTAACGTCTGTCCATCAGAAATTTTAACCTCTTCGAACTTCGTCCGGAGACCCTCAGTGGCCTCAGTTAATTTTTTTGTCAGCAGCCAATTGGCCATCAGCAGCCTTTATTGCTTCACTTAGTATCTTTGCTTTGAGTACCTTTGGGAGGCCATCAGTAGCCTCTCTTTCATTTCTGATCAAGATGAAGTCCCTATCCTTTTCAAATTCCACTTTCGATTCAACCTTCCTCTCAGCAATCTCTACTACATTGATGTCCAGAGGTTCATCATAGTTAGTTTCCGCCATCAGCAACGGATCTGTATCAACTTTCATTGGATTCTTCCCTTTGTCTGAGAACTTCAGCATGCCATCTTTGATTGCGTTTTGTATCAGATCCCTGAAAAGAAAGCATTGTGAGGTTTTATGGCCTAAAAAGTTGTGATATTTACAAAAACCCCTCTTCTTCCTTTGTTCAAACGGAGGAATCTTAAGGTTAGGGGAACTATTAACTGGCCATCTTTAACAAGCAGATCAAATATTTCATCACATTTAGTTATATCGAAAGTATAGATTTTCTTAGGGAATTTATCATTCCTTTCATTTTCGACAGGATCCTTTCCATTGGAAGGAAGCAAAACTTTGCAAGCATAAGGGGGTGCTTCCTTCAGTTCTGCAAGATCTATTTCGAACTGATCGAAATCATAAGGGTCTTGAGAATCTTCTATGTTCTCCCCTTCAGCCTCTACGTAGGCTATTCTCTCTTTCTTATGATTTTTACTAGCCCTAGCCTTTTCAGCTTTTAACCTTTCGACCTGACGAACTCTGTCTGCTAGTTGGGCCATATCTCTAAGATATTGTGTATCCAATTTCTTTCGAATGGAATATTCTAGGCCCCCTGCGGCCATTTCGACCAATTTGTGTTCAGGAACTACTGTGAAGCATCTAGATTTTAACAAACGAAACCTATTCAAATAATCATCTATTGGTTCCGTGAATTTTCTCTTAATGCTTGCTAATTCTTGCAGACTAATTTTAGACTGACCCATATAAAATTGTTCATGGAAAAGTCTCTCCAAATAAGGCCATGTGTCCACAGATCCAAGGGGAAGGGTGGTGAACCAAGTGAAAGCGTTCCTCGTTAGAGAACTTGGGAAGTATTTTATCCTAAGATTTTCATTATTTGTTATGTCTCCTGCTTTGGTTAAATATCTTGCTATATGCTCCACTGTTGATTCACTCGTGTCTCCAGCAAATTTTGTGAATTTAGGGACTTTAAAGCCCCTAGGTAATTCTGTTTGCAGCACATAGTCTATAATGGAAGATGTGTAATTTCGCCTCCTAAATCCTGAATTTAAGCCATTCTGGGCCATTATTCTTTCAATCATGGTGGTGAGGTTATTTTCTGCCACTAAATTGTCATTTCTAATTCTATGAACAATTTCGTCTGCATTCTGGTCCCTATTTACCATCATTATTGGTCTAGGGAGTTCGTCCTGAACTTCCTAAACTTCCTGGTGCCTTAACCTTGCCCCTATATTTCTCTCTTCGACCACATGTATAGGGGGTCAAATCTGTTCGATTGTGGGCTCTTCATTTCGAATCACCTGGTTTTCGTCGTCTTGCGGCGCATCGAGCGCCAAAGAAATGCTATTCTTGCCATCCGGGCTGCATTTTCTTGGTTCGTTCTATTTATGTTCTGGATTAGGGGACCAAAAATAGCATTCATTTCACGGGCTAGGATTCCTACCATATCATGATTGCTATCATCCATCAGTTGCCTAAGCGCCGACTAGTTGTAAGGGTAGGCAATGGGCAAAGTTTCCTAAATTTTGGGATTTGTACCCAAATTGTTCATTCTGAACGGACCCTTGGACCGGGGACGAAGTCGATGCATTATGTAAACCTGCCATAAATGAAATTGGCATTCCATATGGAGGGTTTCTGGGCCTCACGGGCTCAAAGCCTGGAGGCCTAGTGGGGGTCGAATATTGTTGATTCCCTACATGTGGCACAGTTTGCATTGAGGACACGTTTGATGGAATTTCTAATGTACTTACTGGGACCGTATTCGAACTGCCAACAGGGATGGTATTGGATGCATCAATCGAACTTGAAGCGATTGTTGCAGCCCCCTGTGGAGGATTTTGTCCCCTATCTTGGTTAGTTGTGTTAACCATTGTTTTAGTACGTTGTCTTCCGGGTATATGTGGATTATTGTTCTTTATTTTTCCGCTTCGAAGGTTCATATAACGGCTCCAAACTCAGAAGATTTTAAAATTTTCTAACAGGTTTGATAAAATTTTGTTATGACACCGTCCCACTGGGCGTTCCAATTTGTTTACAGTGATTTCTAGTAAACAACCGCTAGTCTTCCAATTATTAATTATTATTGGTTACTTGCAGGATCGACTAGATTGATCCTAGGACACATGTGTCATAACTCATTTCCATGTTCATACCCATTATCTTGATAAATTTATATTGTATGTTAACGTAAAATGTAAGATTCTTAAGAGATCTCTCTAAGATTGTCTATAGAAATATACTTACTGAATGTATAAAAGGAAGGCTTCGAATTAAACTTAAGATCTAACACTTGAATGCAAAGACAAAGAGTTTCTGAGAATATAAAAGTTTCTGGAAATATAAAGTGTTTGAATGAAAGAACAAAGTAAAAACGGAGTTTCTAAAGAGATAAATGTGTTTGAAGGCAAGTAAAACAAGAACATGAAAGGAAATCGAAAGATTCTAAAAGCGAAAGTACTGTAAAAGTGAAAGAAATATAAAGACTTGGACTTAAATTATAAAGAATCATGATGTTCAGTACGTACATTTTGTCTTCTAACTCGTTTCCCTTAAGTTACGGTAATTTGAGTGTTTTGAGATTTTTTAGTACACGAACGAACACACCAATTCAAACATAAAGACACCTATTTATAGCATCCTGACCTTAACGGTCCTACTCTAAAATCATGTCACGTTCGAAGCATGCAGGCTTCTTACGTTTACAAACTTCCACGCGTCTTCTAAGAATGACGCTCTTATTTGAAATTCGAATCCTATGCCAGCGAAATACTTCTTGCCTTTTTCGATTAGAATTTGTAAATAACCTGCTTGGACCGCTCCAATTCTTATACATTGCATAAAAGAACTCTTTACATCTAACCACTAAAAAATGTCAGATCGAAGTCCATCACTTATTACTAGAAATCAAAGAGTCCTTTAGAGCAATGGTTCTATATTTCCAACCAATATTCATCATTAATACCAACCTTTTTATGCGTTTATTCGAAGTATCCTTTTGATATCCAAACAACTTGTTTATTTGAAATTGCCAGCTAATAATACGACCCAAAACTCATGTCGAATCGACCAACATGCAATTTGTTGACTTAGTCTTATTTTCGACACTATTTCGCTCTGGCTGTTTGGTCGATTTGGTTTGGCCTTCTGACTCAGCTTCTCAACCGACATGTATTTTTCTAGTACTTCTAACTTGGCTTTGTAAAGTATCTTCAGAAACTAACTTCATTTAAGGCTAGTCTTTAACCTGTAGGGACGTTTGCCTTTAAACAATGACCTTAAGCATACTTTACAATTTTCCAGTTAACACCTGTAAGATAAAAAGTTACTTGTGTTAATGATATGTAATATTATTCAATTTAATAAGATATATTTTTAATTGTTTTAAAATTATATAATAGATTAATTAGTATTTTCAATGATAATAAACAAATAGAAAAGATAAAATATGTCCTAAAATGTAAGTTTAAAATGAGATATTTATTTGTAAAAGAATTAATGGTAAGAAAAGAGAGAGAAAAGAGAAAGTAGTGTAAAATGAGAAAAATAATTTTTTAATTTGGATCATTGAGAAGTTGACAATTGGTGAATGAAATTAGAAAAGTTGAATAAATTAAGGGTTATTTTGTTAGTTACTAAAGTGTCAAAAATGTATTGTAAAATATTTTTTAGAATATTGTAGTTTAGGTAGTTTGGACAATAAATTATGTTAGATATTATATTCAAATTCTGTCTTCTCTCTCCTACTTTCTATCTTCATATATGTGAAAACATCCCTTCATCTCCCCAAACCATAATTTTGTCGTCGCCCCCCTTTCTCCCTCGTCTGCGTTTCTCCTTTCTCAGCTACTCTCAAAAGGTATGTTTTTTCCCTCTTCTTCTGTTCTTTCAGTTCATGTCATCTTCTTTATAACAAATTTTGTTAATTACATATTTGTTGTTGTATTCATAACAAATTTTATTCGAAAAATTTTGTTCATAACAAAGCTGTTGCTATTGTGAATAATTTATTTTATGTTTTATGTATTTTTAAATTGCTTTCCTCCTTTTAAAAACCTCATTCCTAATTTGATGTGAAAAATAAGTTAGGCTTGAAAAGCTTTTGGTAAATAATGGAAATTCATGTATGAAGAGGTGAATATTTTTTATAATATAATAATTAATCTTGTGATTCAGTGTATTCGGAATTTGGCTGCTGGTGCCTGTTGTAAGCCTGCTAAGATAGATTAGAGTTTGCTTATACATATCTTGATTTGTACGAGTAATCTTCATCATGAACTAACTACATCTTTCCTAAGCCAAAAATAAGTCTGGCCTTGGATTTCTTATTAGTGTCTGGTTTATTCCGTCTCCTAAGTTGTTGATGATTATATTCGAAAACACTTTTACTCAAACGTTCGCATATGAATAACTATTGAGAACGAGAATAGTGTTTCTAAAATATTAAGATGATTAGACTGATTAGACGCATGAACAAAATTAAAAGAGTTAAATAAAATGACAAAATCATAGTAGTATCAAGTATCAACTTATGGTTTTGGATATGAGATTTGCTATATAGTACGAAGCGTAGTATCTTTGAGACGTCCCTTTCCATGCATATATAGTAGTGTGCTTCTTAGCAGTTATTTGAATTGTATTTTTGTTAAGACTTTGAAGAGTTGTGGTTGTGTGGATTGCAGGTTGAAGATAGCGAATTGGCGGATGTGGCAGCAGTCAGTGTAGGGAACAATCATGATGTTGGAAATATGATAGCTGAAGCATTGAGTAAGGTTTGTAGAAAAGATGTTGTGACACTTGAGGAGTGAAAGAGTGCCGATAACAGTCTATATGTTGTTGACGTGATGCAATTTGACCGAGGTTATATTTCACCCTTCTTTGTCACTGACAGTGAGAAAATGTTTGTTGAATTTGAGAATGGTAAGGTACAACAATTATTTATTTGTATTCATGTAACTACATATATTTTATGTTGTTTATGCAATTGCTATAAGTTGACAAAAAGATTACGAATGTAAGGTTCTACTCTTTATGTTTTCACCTTCATAAAGTTGACATGTCTAAGACATTACATGTATAAGATTTATGAGAATCTTGAACAACACAAATATAAGATTTTTGTGTGTTTTGAATTATTATTCCCATGGTATATTACTATAAAATCTATCATGCGGTTGATATTTATTGTTTCAGATTGTGTTTTGTCAATTAACTGGATGATAAATAATTTTCGTTGGTTTCAAAGAATAATGTGCCGCAGGCCAAGGAAACCAATGAAAAGTTCAGCCAAGAGAAGTTTCTTGATTTTATTTTGAAAAGCGTTGACTTTCCGATTATGCGGTTTATTATTATGTGCATATTTGATGTATATGCAATGATGTGTTGATGTTGTGTGATGATGTATGAGTGCATATTGATGGCTGTATTCATATGTTGGTGATAGCATTACGATTGAATATGTAATTTCTTGTGCATGTTTATGCAATTGGATGTGTTCATGATAAATGATTGTATCATGTTTTGGATTGATGATGGTTTATGATGTATGATGTTATCATAACCTGTGTTGAATGTTGCATGCTTTTATGATGTGCATGCATATACATTCTGGTGGTAGCTAATTCCCATTATGTGGAATTAGTGAGTATTGCCAATAACCGTTCCCGGTTGATTTTGGGTGGTGAGCCTGGATTCATGTCCGGGTGATTATGGACGAATCGATGTAACTGTATCCGGGTGATTATGGATCAGTGTGTGACTTAGTTCACTTTTTGGTACCACATGCATAGAGTCTTGCATTGCATTTTGTGTGGATTATAACATGATAGGATGGTTTCCAGTGTTATAATTTGGTTGTTGAGTTTGATGTATGAGATTGGCAATTGTTTTGTGGAATGAATGACTGAATCTGATTATACTAAATAGGGTGAAATAATAGTTTATGAAATTCTATTGTTTTATGAATTTATAATGCATTTTAATTATGATGAAGTCCCACCCTTACTTTGATGATTTCAGATTGAAGCTATAGCGGCTTAGGAGTTGGTGAGGATGACTCGTAGAGCTATGTTATCTAATTATTACGTGTCAGTGTCATGCTCTGGTCTTGTAACACTGGAGGAACATTTGTCTTTAGAGTTACTATTATACTCTAAGTTGTTTAATTGTTTTGGTTGGATAATTATTTCTATGGTTAAGGCGTTGACCTTTTGGATTGGTGTTTATTTGGTCTGAACTATCCAAGTTTTGAATAAATAATTCCGCTTTGTTAAACATGTGTTGATTTAATTATGTTAATCAGCTAAGCATGACATATGTTTTGGAAATTTATATTTTAATTAATTGTGACGCCCTTTAGTTGCATGTTAACTCTAAGTTATTTATGTTAATCGTGGGGTATTTTAGAAGGGTGTTACATTGGTTGGATACTTACATGGATTTTCTACATATCGATCCTCAATATATAAGAATAGTTACTGTCATACCCAATAGTAACAATTTTGGAAAGCTTGATATCTTTTTCACTTCGACTCACACATGTATTAACTTATCCATTTTTCTTTTAGCCATTCACCTAAAACAGGTAACTCCCAAGGAAACTCCTACAGTCAAGGCCAATCAAGAAGGCCCGTTAATGTACTGGTCGAGACTACTGACAAGGAAACCTTAAAGGTCAGTTTTCAAAATTTTGTCCATATGCCTCTGACTCAGTTTTTTCCCTAATTGTTCGACATCCTACAGTTTTCCCCGATTCGTTCCCTTTCTGATGACGAACCCATTTCTACTTCTTTGAAGCTTACTAATTTTTCTATAAGTAATTTTCATCCTTGTGTCATATTCAATGCTTTACGGTTTGCTAAATGCTAATACCCTTTTTTGCACGCCAGAGTCGAAAACGCTCAACAGCTTTGACTGCTCCCTCCATTAAATTCAAAACGTCCAAGAGGGACAAGACACAACTTTCTGAGGGGACTAAGGTATAACCTTCGACTCACTCTCTTTATCAACCCCCTTGATTGCTTAGACCTCATACTATCTTTTACTTCTTCAGCCATCATTTGATGCTCAGTCTCCTAAACATTCCCACCAGTCTAAAAGGCACAAGAGGAAGAAGGAGTCCTCTTTGAGGGTAAAGAGATAAAAAAGAAAAAGAAAGTGAAGATCTCTGAGGTCCAGAATGAGATGAAGGTTGTCAAAACGGTGGAAGAGATGGACCATGATCATCAACCTCTTGTAACCACAAGGAGAGGTAAAGTGATATTGGTTGAAAACTTTGAAGCTAACGTAGATTTCGGAGCTGACACTATAGTCATAAATACAACCATTGTCACTCTTCCTCAACCGACAACCACAAACCAGGCCTAGGATCCAGCTGGGGGTGCTGCTGCTATTTTGACTAGGGAAAGCAGGCCTGTCGACATTGACCCCTCACTACAGGTAATTGTTAATACTTCTTTGCTTTCTTCCCGTATTGAATTTGGTCCTGATTTTTGTTGTTTTCTCTATTAGGTTGGAGCTGTTGGGATCTAAGAGGGGTTTTTCAAAATTTTAACCTCTTAGTGGAACAATCCCGATGAACGGATCTTGATTAAATCATTAATCACAAATAAAAACTCACGAAATAAGAATTCAAGAATTACCTCTCGAAGCGTGTTTTCTCATACGATCACGAGCAGCGAAGTTCTGGCGTCTCTCGTAGTCCACGAGTGCAAAGTGGAAGGCGGTGCTAACTGTTTCTTGTTCTCTTGAGAATTGACAATTAGCCTTAACAAGGGGAAAAAGCTTCTCTATTTATAGAGAGCTTCTAAAACCCTAATGCTCTTAATTTGGGCTTTTTCCAAAACAAGCCCAATCTTATCTAATTAAACTATTTAATTAAATAATTATTATTTCTATTTAATCAAACTCTTTTAATTAAATAAAATAAATTATTAATTAAATTAAATCATATTTAATTTAATCAACTGTCAATTCCCATTTATTTAATTAAATCATATTTAATCAAATAAATTATATGTGTCAATGTATTAAACAATTTAATTAATATTAACACATAATTAAATTAAATTATATTTAATTTAATCATCCATTCCACTATAAGTATTCTATGCGTGTGACCCTGTAGGTTCTCGTAACGTTGGCAATAATATTAAATCACCTATTTAACATTATAAACAATGAGCGGTATCTAGCAACACATCATTGATACCCAAGTAATGAAAATGTCATGTGATCTGACATAACCTTTATGTGATAATGATTATGTGTATAATTACCCTTTTGCCCTTATATCTATATTGAACACAAGACATAGAATGTGTCACCCTCGTATAGTTCAATATTTTATTCCTTGATCCCCGAGTATTCCTTCCTGATAACAACAAATAAGCCCAATATCTCATATTGACTTATTTGAGCACGACCATGCATTTTACAATCATACTCTATCAAGGGGTCCACAGATATTACTCCCGTATATGTAGGAGGGGAAAATTCCATCTAGGTCACTTATGTCCCTCAGCATGATTTATAAAGTACCCATCAACCATCTTTATGGTCATCTTGTTACAGACAATGTTTGATTGGAAATAAAGTACTCGACTCCACATCTAGGGTCCATAGTGGTTTCAGGTCGAAGGGTGGCATACACCACTATCACTATGAGAATAACTTATGACACTCACATAACAAACTATGTAGTATTCTCATGGCAAGTCAATCCAGTATAAATATTACTCCTAATATTTATACCTACGTGAAGACTTGATATCTCATATCCATGACTTGTGAGATACAACATCAGTCTACTCACGTAATAGTCTCTATGCGTTACTATTGTCCTATTTGACAGTAAAGCTTGACTACGGATACTTTAAGAATAATGTCCTTATGTTTAATGAGCTCTCACAATTAAGTCACACTTAATAGATCATTGATAGACTAATTACTCTAAGGACTTTATTATGTCATATACAAATAACATAATAAATATGAGGCCTAACAATTATATGTATTAACAAATAACATATATCAAAGTCATGATACAAAAGCATATTAAGCCAATATTGATTGGCTATTAGAGCTTACTCCAACAATCTCCCACTAGCACTAAAGCCAATCACATATTAATTTAATATCTAGTTGCTCATCATGTGCATCAAGCATCATCTAAGCATGATACTTTATTAGGGCATAAGGAACTCTTTCCTCTGTTGGTAATATACACCTCTTCCAATTTCAACTTTCGATCTTCTATCGAAATAAATTGAAGTGTCAAAATATATCTACATGAATCGCTAGTGAGATCTAGTATTCTGAACTTGCAAGATTAACCCATTATCATCGGGAATGAGATCAATAGGATCTGCAATACAAGAAACACAATTTTCTTCCCACGAATTATCAAAGCGATCCAAATCATATATTTGACCTTTGTACTATAAACGACAATTATCTGAAACTCCTTTCAACTTATACAATTGCCATCTAAGCATAATATTTAATTTATACTGTGATATGAATATGTTCATAAATTTTGGAATAAAATCATTGTAACTCCTTTACAATTATTATTCCCATATACTTTTGAGAAAAGGAACACCAGGTCCTTTAAGGTACTCATAGAACTTCTTGATAGGGATCTAGTGATTAACACTTTAATCATTTTGGTACTTACTGTTTATGCTCATAGCATATTGTGCATCTAGTGCAGTACATATCATGGTGTCATTTTCCTCATCCAATGAGATAAGACATTGTCCATTAGACAAAACACTTTACCATACATGCAATAATCTTAATGTGAGATTTATGCATATTAGGTATCTCAATACTTAATGGAATATGTACTTGTGCTAGGATTGAGATTCATCAGCCATCTATCTCTATAGATTCGATTCCTAACCTTTTAGGAAATCTCGCCTAAGCATTTTATCAAAACCATTTCCTTAACCATGTCCTACATTGGCGTTGCAATTTGTTTTGATGGTCGATATAATCGCTTACATACTATACTAGATTAATGCAAATACTCCCACTAACCTTCTCGAATGCACAACATTTAAAGTTGTCATTTATTAATCCAAGTTTTCACAAGAATTCATTAATAAAAGAATTTAATTCCAAGAAGTTTTCCTTAATCCATAGATGGATATAAATAACTTACATACATTTCTAGAATCTTGTGCCACGTGAACCAATTGTACAACAACAACTCCCTTGTTGAATTGGATCATATTCCATTCTCATAAAGATATGCATTTTATGGTTCTTGAATTTCTTCAAGTTCTATATCACTCCCACTGGATCCTTTAGATACATATTATCTCTAATGGAAGACTCCAGTTCTAGCAACAAAACAATTTTGTCCTATAATGTGTTATAGAATATGTTTCCTTTGTTTCCATTAGGATACATACATAAATACATCTTCATCTATATTGTGATAAATTTTACTTAATAAACCTTAAAACCCAGATGACCATAAAGACAAACTAGGTACTCTTACCTCCATATCAAATATGGTGTCTTTACGACTACTTTAAATGGAATTGCTTATGGATAGGATTAATTGTATGTAAAACAATTTATAAGAGAGTCACAAAGATATAATTGAACTATCTTAAATCGATCAATGTCAAACATGATATGATTTAAATGTTCATTATATTCTTTACATAGGTATTTACCATAGCGAACAATTCGAATGGTCTTAATACCCTTTCGAGTTGTTTCCTTCTACTTCACTCTTGAACACTTCTAAAAAGAATTCTAACTCGTGTCAGATATATAAGATTCAAATTTCATTTGATCCATCCCATATTTATTATAGATGAGCTTATCAAGATTGTAGAACTCAAATCTACTACTTGATTTAGTATTGAAAACATTTTTTGGATAATCATAACAACACTTGTCCATTATCACAACATGCACTCCTCATCTTGTAAATACAAGACTTATAATTAATTTTTCTTTTACTAAATGAAACTTAATAACAATTATTTGGTTTCTGTCATACCCCAATTTTTGACCTAATATACCACCTTACATTTGCATTATTGCATCAATAACAGTTCATAACCGAATTAATCGGGTGTAGCATTCACAGGTCAAAATTAGGGTTTCATCAAATTTTCATCTGATTCAAGAGGCAACCAATTAGGGTTTGAGTTTTACTCACCTCATTTGATCTATCTTGATCAAATCATCAACCTCTGATCTTCAGATACCCAACTTGTTTCATTGATCTATCAAGGAACGACCAATTAGGGTTTTGGTCGAGCATGAGTAATCTCTGATTTTCTGATCAATGAATGACTTTTTTGGTTAGAGATTGATCTTCATATCTTAGATACAACATCTTGACCTAATTTTTGGATTCAAAACATCACAGAAGTTCACAGACTTCATCAGTCAATTTCTGAAACATCTGATGAAATTTCATCCGCACAGAAAAGTCAAACTTTGACTTTTGGTCAACTTTTTCAAAACAAAACTTTTTCCATCATCAAAATACTTCAAATGATCCATCTTGATCATAAAATTTTGTACTTTTTCCAAACTTCATGGAATTGTTTCACATAGTTCCACTTTGAATTGGAAAAAACTCAAAACATGAAAGTTGTAGCCCTTGAAACAAGCTTTCCAAAATATCCAAGAACTCTCAAATCCATGGAGTCTAGCCATACTTTTGAATTTGAAACATAAGGCTCCATAACCATGGATTTCAAGTTCAAAACTTCAAGATTATAGGTCATTTTTGGATTTCCTCTTTCTAGAACCTTGCCACCTTGCCAATTGAAGATTAGAGCTGATAAATATCAGAGGAAAGTAATTGCAAAGAGATAAGATCAAATTGGAAAAATTAACCATGGTTAAAGGAAGTTTCCTTTTGCATTTAATGCAAAAAAGACTTCCTTGCCCTCTAAGGCAAGTCAAATTTACCAATGGCCAAACTTTCTCAATTATATTCAGAACTCATGGCCTATAAATAGAGGTCTTGCTTGCCATTCAAACTACACCAAATTAATGCCAAGACATGCTTTTATTCTTCTTTCTCAAAATTCATGAAACATAGTGCAAATTGGAGAAATTGTGCATCTTTGAAAACTTGTGAAAAACTTTGAATAAATTGGTGTCTAACATGTTTTAAATGTTATATGTAATTGGTCTATAACTTAAAATTAACACAAGCCAAGCAATCGGTTTTCACATGCCATACATAAGCTTGCCAAAGCGCCTTAAGATTCAATTCATGGTTTGGCTCGAGCAATTTGAGTTTTAATCATCCAAACATCATCCACATACATCATAGACATGATGGATCATAAACAACAAATTGCTCTCCCGAATTCAAGTTCAACTTTGAGCTTATGCAGGTCGACTTGGGTGGAGAGTTTCAGATCATTCTAGAGCAAGCAGGGTGATCAAACACCTTCCATAAAGGCCGTTGGTGCTCAAGCAATCCTCAAACAACAACTGGAAACACTCCTTCATCGAATTCGATTCCAGCTTCAACAGGTAAGAACTTCAAACTCGAACTATGATTCTTTGATTCAATTGAAAAAAACTCTTGGCCGTTTTGTTTCTGCACCATCCACGATCATTAACCCTCAATCAATTGAATAAATCATCCACCATACACGATTTCAATTAGATTTTTCAGTTCTAGGGTTCTTCGTGTTCATCAGAAATTCAGTTATGTTAGGCTTAAAATAAATGAAATTAAAGAGTGCCATCATGTTCCTGGGCTTGAGGCGAGAAATTTTGATCTTTACATCATTTGATTTCATCAAGAAACACGAAATCCATGGCTGATTGAAGATTGGAGAAGAAGAACAAAGCTGCGCGCGTTTTTTTGAATTCAAATATCCAGTTTAAAATATAATTTCATAGTTTAAACATAATACACGGATGTATTGCCGCCCCAGCGGTTGCCAGCTCACTCTTAAGTCTCTCTTACCTTGCCTAATGGTCCCGGGTTCAAGCCTCCTTGGGACCATTTTTTTTTACCAAACTTTTGTATTTTTTACAAACTTTGACATTTTTTTAACCAATCAAAACTCCTCATTTTGAGGTGATTTTTTGTACACTTGTCAATTAATGTATCTATTTTAGGATAGTGCGAAAATTTTCAGAAAAAACTTTCATCCAATTATATTTTGATCGAGCCGAAAATGGTACTTTGAGCACTTTTCAAAACACCTTTAAAGGTGATTTTTTCAAACTTTCGAAAGCCCGATTCTTTCCAAAACTTCTTATAAATAAACTTCACATTTCAAAAACACTTCCAAATAACATTCTTCAAAACTTTTCATAAAACTTGCATCTTTTGCCATGATCGATCCGTTTAAACGATAAAACCGAATTCGTTTTCTCTCGTTTTTCTTAACTGATCGTGGGCCTCCCTCACGATGTAAGTCCCAAAACATTCTTTATGTACATAATTATTTCCTTGTACATAACCAATTCTTTTATGTACACATCTATTTTACCCTTACATAATACAAATACTTCTGTAAATACTCAAACACAGATAAACTTCGATCGTTTGTTTTCTGTTTCGTCTGTGTATACAACTGAATACCATTGGTATTGAAAGGAGCATTATTCCCAGTGAAACTGCTTTTAAGCCAATGGGCCACCATCATGGTGTAAGTCCCAACCCTCCTATGTACATCCACATCCTCCTGTACATAAATACTCGTTCGTGTACATACTTACTTCCTTGTACACAATTCAAACTTGTAAATAGTCAAGTTACGCTCGTGTTAAACGTTCGTTTCACAGACACTTGTTTATATTTCCTTCATAAACTCTTGTAAATAAACATCATGCATTGTTTATATTTCCTTCATAAACTCCTGTGAATACATATCACACACACACTTGTCTATACAACTGTCTAGTTATAACATAACAACTAGTCTAACCAATAGGTTCCCCATAGTGTAGCCTCCTCTTGGGCTTTATACAAGATAACTCTCCCCACAGAGTTAGCCTCCTCTTGGACTTTGTACAAGGTAACTCATTTCAACTGAGTTTAGCCTCCTCTTAGGCTTCATATAAGAAAACCCATTCATCTGAGTTTAGCCTCCTCTTAGGCTTCATATAAGAAAACTCATTCATCTGAGTTTAGCCTCCGCTTAGGCTTCATATAAGACAGCACTCCCCTGTTGAGTCATCCTCCTCTCGGGCTTCGTTCAAAAGAACTCCTCATTGAGTTTAGCCTTCTCTTGGGCATCATACAATGAAAGAGACCATAAAATCTCTTAACAGCCTCCTATTGGGCTTCCAATACAAAGAATCACCCGTGTTAAGATAGAACCCTGAGAGTATAATTTCCCGGTGAAATTGCTCTTAATCCTAAAAGGATGGTTTCCTGGTGAAATCCCTTTTAAAGATAAAGCCAGCCACACCCTATAGCTTCCTCTTGAGCTTCATACAAGGACCCTCGATGACCCTCGATGACCCTCGGAATGCCTCCTCTTGGGCTTACAATACAATGACCCATGGGCTTCTTAAAAGCATCCTTTAATCCAATCAATTTCTCCTCGAGATTTAGACGTCTATCATCTCTATGGAAGAAGTATCTCATCTATCACATCACATACAATCAAAAAAACTTTTCAAACTCTTTTCAAACAAAAACATCTCTTAGTTGTAAGTGGTAACGCTTATACACTCAAGCAAAACACCCAATGCTTACAATTAAAAGATTCAATCATCTTTTTCAAACATCTTTCTTAAACATGTAAGTGGTAACGCTTGTACACTCAAGTAAAACACCTATAACTTACGATGAAAGATTTTCAATCAATCAACTTTTCAAAATGTATGTGATGAAATAGATTAGATACATTTTTCATTGAGATGACATTGGTCTGTCTCTTACTAACATCCCGTTGCTTCCACTAGCATAAGTGGGAACTACGATTGCTCTGACTTTCTCAACATCCTTTTGAGAATACGTAGGCACAAGGTCTCATCCTTGCCGAGCAAAAATTTCTTTCTCCCTCAAACCAAACAAACCATAGATCCCTTTAGATCCGAGCTACAAATGCTCTGATTC
The DNA here is from genome assembly GCA_021764765.1 of Vicia sativa. Classification (NCBI taxonomy): domain Eukaryota; kingdom Viridiplantae; phylum Streptophyta; class Magnoliopsida; order Fabales; family Fabaceae; genus Vicia; species Vicia sativa. The sequence goes on from CM038793.1 coordinate 257,336,432, forward strand.
CCATTAGGGGATATGTATGCAGAAGATCCAAAGATCTTTGCGAGCACAATAATAACAAACACTAGGATCCCACATAATCTATCCTTCTTAAAAACCAAAGGAGAAACTTTCCCAATCATAGAAATAGCAATTAAAACACACAAACTTATCAAACATATTCATATATAAAGCTATAGATAACTATATATATTTAGGGTGCTCCATCTATTCCCTTTATATAATAAACCCCCTTACTCAGAATCTCCCCAATGTGTTGCGTCTAGTTTGCGCTAGTCGTTACGCATATCAAATCAATTGAGGGTATTAACAACTTTCCCCTTTTTCATAATCATTAAATCATCTTTCTTGTGTTGAAAATAATAAAGCTTGATGCTCGCGGCATCTTTATAAACAAGTCAAAAGAGTAAATCGTTTCGAGTTAGAAGAATCTGAATTCATATTCAATTCCCTAGCGCGTCACTTTTTGAGCGAAAAATGGCGACTCTGGAATCTATGAAACTTTGATTTTCAAAAAAATGTGACTCTGCTCAAGAGCACCAAAAAGAAAGAAGGGGTTATGCTTGCATATGTTTGTTTTTCTTTACTGTGTGTTTTCGCGATTTCATCTGATGGAAAGAAATCCTAACCCGGATTTAAGAAACATTTTAAGATCTAGGTGGGGTATAGTCCTATTAACTTGTGAGAAGTCTCGTACGGAGTTAATTTGAGATCCTCTCTCTGGAGGTTGTCTTGGGCGTATTTGTGTTTAAGTATTTGCGAAGACATTTTGCTTTCAAGGGAACTTGCGAGTGGTTGTAGAACACATAACCCATCGGCCATTTAGGATGTAGTGCGAATTATTCGCGTAAGCCTAGCATAGTGTCATGCGAGACTACGATCCGAGTTTCTCTTGAAAAATATTATTGGACCATCGAGTATTCAACAAATCCGATAATATTTCAAAGAGAAGTGTTGATCCTGTATTATCAGTAGAACCCGTTTCACAGATGAATAAGCCCTTAGAACTTAACCACGTTGATTCTTATCGTTGGCCTCATGCTCGTGACTTCGAACACTTGACCGTGTGTATAACTACTAACCATGTTTGCCGCATTCATGCATTCATTCCAAAAATTCATTTCTCTTCCCATTTCCAAAGAATTTAGAGATTTTTCTTTGTAAAATATTTTAGGTTAGAGTGATGGACGTCAGAGGAAGATTCACCAAGAGATACAGTTTTAGAATTCTGCGTAGGAAAATTGAAAGAATTAGCATCCTTGGTAGAAGATCCTCGGTTTGAAAGCTATGGAACTCTTTTAACTATTCTGAACACTAACGTTGATGAAGGACTTCTCAAAACTTTCATTCAGTTTTAGGATCCAGTCTATCGATGTTTCACTTTCCCTAACTATCAGTTGATGCCTACTTTGGAAGAGTACGCACACATACTAGGTATCTCAGTATCAGATAAAGTTTCTTTCAATGGTTTGGAAGCCATTCCTAAGTCACCAGTCATTGCAACGATGACTCATTTAAAGAAATCTGAGATAGACAAAAACCTAACGGCCAGAGGAAAACTCTTAGGACTAACTCCAAAGTTCCTAATGGAGAAGGCTCTTAAATTCTCTGAGGTCGGTAGTATGGTAGCCTTTGAAGCTATTTTAGCTTTACTCCTTTATGGATTGGTGTTGTTTCCCAACATCCCAAATTTCGTTGATATCAACGCCATAAGGATCTTTCTGATTGGAAATCCTGTTCCCACTCTGCTTGGTGACACTTACTTCTCTATTCATCATAGGAATCGTCAAGGAGATGGTACTATCGTGTGTTGTGTGCCTCTGTTTTTCAAATGGATTGTCTCACACTTGCCTAAATCTCCTATCTTCCGCAAAAACAAAGATGATTGGCATTGGTCTCGAAGACTCATGTCTCTAACAAACGACGATATACATTGGTATACCTTAGCGGACAATGAAATGGAAATCATTGAGAGCTGTGGAGAATTCGCCAACGTACCTCTCATTGGTACAAAAGGAGGAATCAACTACAACCCATTCTGGCGAGACGTCAACTCGGATCGCCAACTCTAGTAAACCTCTTGGTTTCTGAGAAAGTTACTTCTATCATGAGGGAGAGGATTCCCAAGGTTTGAAAGCCAGAATGATCAGAGCTTGGCATCACATCCGAAAGAAAGAAAAAGGTAAGGCAAAGAATTGTGTAGCCATGGAAACCTACACTTCTTGGGTAAAGAAAAGCGAAAGAATTTGAATGCCTTACGCTTATGAGGAACCCATGTTCTCAACCTTCCAAATCAACAATTTTTCCGTTGAGACTATGGGAGAATACCAAGCTTTGGCCAAGATGAGACTTGAGAAAGAAGCTTTGGAAGACAAGTTCCTTAAGGATCTCGAGAATGAGAAGCTTAAGAAGCGTCAAAGATCATGAAAACGCTTTACTTCCGGATGAATGGCTCATGGAAAAAGATGAGAAGATTCGCGAAAGATAACGCGATCAAAAGATACATCAAAGAAAGGAAAAGAAAGCTTGAGGAAATGACAACCGATCCTGCTTAGTGGAAGAAAGTCATTAGCAAGCAAGCGAGAAAATGAACTAAAAGCTCACTATGGGAAGGAAATCCTGAAATTGAAGCTACATCAAGCCTTTGGATCTTCATCCGACGAGGACGATTAATTAGTTTAGATTGTAATTTTTTATCATTTATTTTATCATTTGTATGAGCAATGCTCAAAAAACAAAATCGTTATAATCTTCTTTCAATAATCAATAAAATGTGTGTTTTCCATCCAAATATTTGCCAGAAATTTCTCTTTTAGCGTAAATTCTTTGGAAATCTTTCTTTACATTCATAATCATGCATCATACTTTGCATATTGAGTCTATTGTCTAGAGTCTGATCTTTTGGAATTTTTTTCAACAGATAGGAAAGATCGGTATCGCGTCTTAGAGTTTCTCGATCCTGACCTACTCGAACATCGATACACGTTTAAAAGAAGAAAAGTAATGGAAGGATTTGAGCAAGAAAATGTTGAGCTTAGATAGTAACAACACTGCAAGAAGAGGTGGAGAGACTCACTTTTTGGTCAATTCATTATGCAAAGTCGCAAACATATCAAAATCAGCGGCGATTTGAAAGACTACTACTTTTCAACTATTGCATAGCTCACTCTTATTATGCATCCATGGGCATGCCTTTCAACTTTGGCATCGGTTTGCCAACCGACTTCTCAAGTACAAACAACCACGCTTGAAGTACCTACTTTGCGGCAAAACTCACACTTACTCCATACGTGGAATAACTTTTCATGTAACAATACGGTTTCTCAACCGATCATGACAAACTCGACTTCGTAGTGCACCAGAAGAAGTTCACCATATTCCGGAAATAACGAATTCACGTGGTTCGATGGAGAATCTCCGAACAACTCCTCAAAATCCTTGAAATAAAACCATCCGTGGAAAAGAGCTATTTAAACGCCGGATCTTTGTTTAGTTCCTCGTGTAAGGATACTAAATTCAAAGTCACGACTTTGAAAAGTACAAAATTGTCCACAAAGTCATCTTACGATGTATGTCAAAATGTCCACATACAATCAATTGTTAATCCACTACTTCCAAGATAGTCTCATCCCCAAGTGGTACATGGGGTTGGATAGTGCAAGTATCCAAACATTCAATGACTTAGGTGAAGCTTTCAACAATATAAGTTCAACTTGGATATGGCCCCGATCGATCAACTCAGCTCCATGTCTCGAGAAAGAGAGACATTTAAAACGGCGATGGAGAAATTGCTAGTCAACCACCACTAGAAGAAAAAGAGATGACTAAGGTATTCTTAAACACTCTTGGATCATTTTACTACGACGAATGATTGCTAGCGCTGAGATTTCACGAGATGGTAGGCATGGGAATGCGGCTAGAAGAAGGAGTTCGAACCGCTAACCAAAGCGGATCTTCCAATGGAACTAGGAAGGTTGGGACCATTTTCAAAGAAAAGGAACATGACATAGGAATGGTATCCGAAACCATGAAAAATGTCATCAACAATATCGCCATAACACCATTTAACACAAGTCAAACAATTGCTCAATTTAAACTCAACAAACTCAACACCTTCGTGGGCTCATTTTTAATCAAAACCGTGTGCCTTCTCTAATTCGACCCAATTCCAATCGTACGAACTATAGCATTAATAGAAAGGAATTTAGCACAAGGTCACCACCTCCGATCTCAGAAAAATTGCCATGGTGGTACAAAGCGGACGTCTCTTGCCCTTTTCACCAAGGGCCACCAGGCCACGATCTTGAACATTACATAGCGTTTAGGTTAGTGAAATCTAATCTTCTTTCCTTTAAATCGAATCCAAATGTGCAAGCCAATCCGCTTTCACTGGACATACATGAAGTCGATACTAAGAAATACATATCGATATCTCGTCGCAGATGTGAATCTGATTAGAGGAAACTTAGTACATCTCCATGATACATATAGCGCAATGGGTGCCTTCACCAAACATGATTAGCTTGCAACATGCTTCAAGAATCCTCAGGATGTTCTACCATAAGCGACATTCAACGATTGCTGACATTGGTGACATACGATCTACGAAATAGAGATGACTTTGGCGTAAATACAATGGCATTTTCCGCATGAGCTTTTAGTCTCGATATCAACTCGAAAATCCAGTAACGTTATCATCCCTGTTTCAATGTGCCCAAACATGTGGAATTGAATACAACTTCCAATGTTTCTCCTTTGGTGATTTGTACCGGTCCTTCCATACATTTCTAGCAAAGCAATTCCTTATCAATACAATGCAACTCGATAGAGGGCGGGAAGGAGAAACCCATACCAACTCTTCCAGCTAATGTCAACATAACGGAGATGAGTAACACAAGTAGTACACACTCCATTGCCACCAAGACCGCTCTGTTCTGTTGTTAGACAAAATCATAACATATCTAAATCCACGGTGATTATGTTAATCAAGCACAAATGTTGGTCCTCTGATAGAACCAACGTCAACACGATTTTGATGAGATACTCAAGTTAATCAAGAAGGCGAATCCGAGTCGTGGATCGGTATGTAGACTCCTCAAGATTTCAATACTGTCTCTACTATTGAACTCCGAAGCTCACCGAGAAGCTTTAATGAAGGTACTAGACCAAGCTTATAGATCACGATGACTAGACCATTTAGGTATTGACATAACGTTGTAATAATCTAAGTTTCAGTGATGAGGAACATCCAGAGGAAGGGAAAGATCACAATTTGGCGCTGCATATCTCGATGATTTGTCAGTCGGATTCCCTATCCAATGTATTGGTAGATATTGGTTCATCTTTAAACGTAATGCCAAAAACGACTCTCCCTCGTTTAGCTTACAAAGGGACACCAATGAAGTTCAATGACATAGTAGTAAGAGCTTTTGACGAGTCAAGGAAGTCGGTTATCGGGGAAGTCGATCTCCCGATGACAATTGGTCCGCATACTTTCCAAATCACTTTCCAGGTCATGGATGTACCAGCTGCTTATAGTTGCCTACTAGGAAGACCATGGATGCACGAGGTAGGAGCAGTGACATCTACTCTCCATCAAAAACTGAAATTCACAGTAAATGGGAAGTTGGTAACCATCATCGGTGAACAAGCTTTACTGATAAGCCATTTGTCCAGTTTTTCTTTCATCACAGCTAACGACGTTGAAGGAACACACTTCCCCAGACATCCGTTAGAAGATGAATCTACTAGCAAAAGTAGATCATCTATCTCTTCTTATAAAGGAGCAACTAGTGAAGGAGGCAATCAAGGTTGACAAGTAATCAAACTCAAGAACGAGACAAAGGGACTCTTCACACCGCATTTCCCAAAGACAAGCAAAAGGATGAAGCATTTCGTCCAATCAAAGAAATATTCAACAGTGGGGGTTTCTTAAACCCTGTTCTCCAAGAGATTAACGTTGTTACTATTGAAGATGATCTCTCTAGGTCTGAAGAGTGGAGCACTTATCTGAAGAGCCCTGAATATGTGTCTCAAGAATCCTACGCCGAATCCTCCTGATCAATTCAAAGATATGTTGAAAAGGCATAAAATGCCGATTTGTCGAAGGAAATTGAAACCTTAAACATAGAGTTGGAGCTTGTCATTAAGCAAGACGAAGAGCTTGATCAAGTCATCGCTCCTACTCAAGCGGAAGTGCTCTGGATGACCAAGGATGCCATTATTGGCAGCACTGCTACTGTCGAAGAGGAAATATTAGCACTCAATACAAAAGTAGATGGGATAAGTAATAATGCGGTACGCCTTCATGGTGATCTGAAGACATTCCAGAATAAATTTGGCAATTTCTAATTAATGTAACTATTTTGTGGCCCTTTTTTGTGTATCACTTGTAAAATTTGTACAATGGTTTTTAACCACTTTTAATGTAATGCTCCATTTTTTCCTTTACATTTTGTCTTTTCATACACATAATGCATGCCTGATACGTTGACTTCGACATTGCTCTTTCCAGCTCTATTCAGCACATGCTTTACGTTGTCGAAATTATGATTTCTTGAAGAATAGGTTTGCACTTCTTTAAGTACTTACCATTTACCCTTAGAATCCATCGATCTGGGGCTAATTCCTCAAGTTCATATGCATTGATGGAAAAGATTTGAATTACCTTAAACGGTCCCTCCCAATTAGGTGACCATTTTCCTAAGACTCTATCATTTATGTCCATAGGTAATATTACTTTCCAAACTAAATCATCGACATGAAACACTTTATCTTTTATGTTCTTGTTATAGGCTTTGGCCACTCTATCTTTCTGTCTCCTTAGTGAATCAAGAGCCAATATTCTCTCTTCATCTAGGTCGACCAGTTCATCTGCCACCATCTTCCAATAATCTTCATATGGTATTTTATGTTGTCTTTGAATCCTTACTAATTGAACATATATGTCTACTGAAAACACAACATCATGTCCATATGCTAGTCGAAATGGTGTTGCTCCCGTTGCTTCTTTGGGAGATGTTCTACATGCCCATAAGGCTTGGTCTAGTGTGTGATGCTAATTTTTTGGCTTCTTGCCTACATGTTACTTACTCGGGCAAATTATTACTTTATTGGTAGCTTCGACTTGGCCATTTTCCTTAGCATAATAAGGGGTGGGCGTTAGCAGTTTTATTCCAACTTCCTGTGTGAATTCTTGCATTTTTCGCCCTGTGAAGACTGTTCCTTGGTCGGATGTGATTGTTTCAGGAATCCCAAACGGACACATAATATAATTTTGTATAAAATCAATCACAGCCTCCTGGTCGACATTTTTAAGGCTACAACCTCAACCCACTTTGTAAAACAATCAATGCCGACTAAAATGTATCTTTGTTGTTTTGATGACGCTGGTTTTATTTCTCCAATCATATCTAAGGCCCATCCTCTAAACGGACAAGGTTTTACAATGGCATGCAATTCACTTGCCAGAACATGTTGGATGCCCCCATGCATTTGGCATTCCTGGAAGCCTTTAGCAAATTCAATGTAATCTTTCAACATTGAAGGCCAATAGACACCTGATTGCATCAAAAGCCATTTCATTTTGTGTCCGGCGTGGTGTGCACCACATGCTCCACTGTGCACACTCGACACTGCTACATATGCCTCACTTTCGCCCAAACATTTAAGTAATACTCCTTCAGCAATTTTCTTAAACAGTTCATTTTAAATTAAAACAAAACTTAGGGCATGATATTTTATTTTATGCTCTGTCAAACCCGTAGAAGAACGTAGGTATTCAACCAGGGGTTTACGCCAGTCATTATCTTGCCCATTATCAATTGTTAAAATTTCCAAATTTTCAGCATCTGTTGCCCCTAATTTTAAAATTGACAATATGAAGGAGATAACAGAGTAGCTCGAACCTTTTTCCTTACTTGAATAGGTTCTTCATCTTCATTCTTCCTGTATCCCGAAGATTCTTGTGCTAAATCATTAGCTTCTTGGTTCTCTCGTCGGGGTATATATCAAATGCTCGCTTGTTCGAATTGTTTAAGCAATCTAACGGCAATCACAAAGTACATGATTAGGTTCTCTTTAACAAATCTATACTCCTTTGAGACTTGTTTGATTACCAATTCAGAGTCTCCCATAATTTCGACATTCCTTACCCCTAATTCTAGTATCAGTTCAAGTCCAGTTATTAAAGACTCATATTCTGCCTCGTTATTAGTGCAGATATCGTCGATTGCATACTTGAACTCTGCTGGAATTCCATTTGGAAAAATTATGATTTCTCCTATGCCGACGCCGTCCTTGTGACTAGAACTGTCGAAATATAATTTTCAAGGCACCAATTCGACAAATTTTTGTGGCATAGAAACCATAGAATGATCGACTAGAAAGTCTGCCACTATCTGCCCTTTCATTGCCTTTAAAGGCAGATATGTTAGGGAATATTCCATTAACGCTAATACCCATTTACCAATTCGATTGTGCAAAATTGGTTTAGACAACATATGCTTAATAATATCGAAATAAGAAGAAACATACACGTCAACTGGCTTTATATATTACTTCAGTTTAATACAAGAAAAATACAAACAAAGGCATAACTTTTCTATATCACTATACCTAGTTTCAGGGTCATTTAACACTCTAATAAGATAATACACTGGTCTTTCAACACTATTTCCATCTTATTGAACTAACATGCTTCCTATAGTCAATTCTGAGGATGCTATATACAACCTCATAGGCCTATTTCTAACTGGAAGTGGCAATATAGGAGGATTCACTAAATATTCTTTGATTTAGTCAAAAGCCTCTTGATGCTCCTCCTGCCAGATGAACTCCTCATTCTTTAGTCGAAGCAGTGGTGAAAATGCTTTAGTTTTTCCACTTAAGTTGGATATGAACCTCCTTAGAAAATTTATTTTACCCAACAAAGACTGAAGTTCCTTCTTGGTCGACGAAGGCTTGACGTCCATGATGGCTTTGGTCTTGCTTTGATTGACTTCTATGCCCTTTTTGTGTACTATAAAATCAAGGAAATATCGTGCCTGCACACTAAAAGCACATTTTAATGGATTCATTTTCAATCCATATTTTCTCATCCTTTCGAAGGATTTTCGAAGGTGTTCCAAGTGTGTCGGTTTACTATTCTACTTTATTACAATATCATCGATGTAAACCTGCATAAAATCTTCAATAAAGTCATGGAACATAGTATTCATTACCCTTTGGTATGTTGCTCCGACATTCTTCAAGCCGAATGGCATGACCACCCATTCACAGGTTCCTAACACCCCCAGGCAACAAAATGCCATCTTCAACACATCTTCATCTGCAATAATAATTTGGTTATAACCAGCATAACCATCAAGCATACTTAAATATTCAAAGCCAGCAGCCAAATCGACTAGCATTTCAGCCATTGGCATAGCATATTCATCCTTAGAAGTGGCAGCATTTCGGTCTCTAAAATCAATGCACACTCTAAGTTTTCCATTTTTTTTAATGACTGGCACAATGTTGGTCAACCATTTGACATACCTTGCAGTTCTGACGAACTTGATTTTGAGGAGTCTTTATATCTCCTCTCTGATCTTCGACATAATTGCTGGAGCAAAGCATCGAAGTGTTTGTTTCATTGGCTTTTTTCCAGCTTTTATTGTCAACCTCAGCTCGACCAATTCCCTGCTTAAACCTGGCATTTCGTTATAGTCCAAAGCAAAACAATCTTTAAATTCTTTCAATAAAGATATTACTTCAGATTTGAGCTTTTGGTCGATTATGGCGCTAATATAAGTTGGTCTTTTATCACCCTTTGCACCAAGGTCGATTTCTTCTAAGGGATCTTGTGGCTGCATCTTTTCTGGTGCCATTGGGTCCTTTTCAAAACCCAAAGGTTCATCATCATATACGCAGTCAAAACGCTGCTTATCGACGTCTTCTCCGACTAGTTTACATTTTTCTGGTGGTTTTGGCTCAATATCCAGAATAACTTCTTCTGAAATTTGAAGTTTATTGGCTTCTACAGCCATATTCTCTTCAGCTTCTAGGGCTGAATTTATTCTATTTTTGACCATGTATGCTGAAATCCTTTTTAGCGCCTCTAGCTCAGACATCACTGTTATAGTCGTTTCCCAGCCTGTCGGTACAGGGTCTTCTGCATATGGATCCTCCAGAGGTTCCATGTCCTACACAAAACCATGGGTCTCATGTAGTTTTAGGGAAACAAATGTCTCGTTTAAGTTGGCATATACTTCCTCAGTTGGGTGACAAGGAGCAATGTTGGCTAGCTTCCTGTCAATTTGGTTATGGCCGACATTATTAACATCTTCAATGAAATAACCCTGGTCAGCCTCAATGTTTTCCATGATGTCGTCTTCTCGCCAAATTATCAGGCGTTGGTGCATGGAAGATGGTACAACTCCAATTCCATGTAACCACTCTCTTCCTACCATCAAATTGTAGCTTGGTTTCCCTTGTATAACCATAAATATTATCGGCCTAGTCACTGAGCCGACAGTTACATCTACCTAGATTACTCCTATGGTAGTCTTTTTTCTTCCTTCATAGTCCGACAGGACCACGTTGTGAGTTCTGATATCGGTGTCAAATTTACTGATTTTCTTCAATGTGTGATGTGGCATTATATTAACTGTAGTGCCACAATCCACTAACACTTTGTTAATGGTTGTACCTTCGACCTTTTCCCTAATTAGCAGAGGCTTTAGATGGATTTTCATAGCCATGTCAGGCCTTTCGAAAAAGGCATCTTGGCTCTCAATAGATCCATTGTTCATCACAAAATAACAAGTTGGTTTGTGAAAATCCATTTCTGCAACCTCGACATCATCAATGTCCTCTACTTCAGTCGGGATGTTGTATTCCACAGGGAGCATGGACACAACATTAACCAAAATGTCAAGACTTTCCTTTGAGTCAGTGGTAAAATCATTTGTTTCCTCGTTGGAGTCTTTAGCAACTGGTTTATTGACAATCTCCTTGATGTGTTGTTTGATAGGAGGGTCGACCTTCACACTGTACTGCCTCTGATCTTTATCTTTGTCGACAACATTTGGTTTGGCAGCAGCAGCGGCTTGTCTTTTAGCCTGTTTTTTCCTTTGGAATCACCTCCATTGGGTTCGACTCATAGGATTATTTCCTATGTAATTTTCAGATACATGCCTCTTTTTATCAGATCGAACTTCGAGACGGTAGATCATTGGAGCTTTCCCTTTCACATCCTTCATAACATCGATGACATTGGATTCCCCCATAGCCATTTGGGGCTTAATCCAAGTGCCTTTGGTTGCAATAGCTGAGGGAATGAAAGTTTTCGGCTTGGCCTGAAATATCTTCCTAGGATCCCTTTTGTTCCATTGGGCTCTCCCTTTCTCTAGCTGTAACCTTTGGAAATTTTCAGCAGCAACCCTATCAGTTAGAGCACTACATTTGGGGCATAAACTGACTTCGGCGCCCTTATTCTTGCAACGATAAAGAAAATCCAGCAAATCTTCATCGTCTTTTGGCTAGACATCAACTAGCTTAACATTTGGGCTTTCACCAGTGCTTTCCTCGACCATGTTGTCATCAGGAAATTCAGTAACATCCACCATATTGATGTCGACAGGCTCAGCAAACAAAGCCTCTTCTTGTCTTAGAGGGTCAGTGTCGATTTTCATATTTCTTGCAGCGAACTTCAATCGACCCTCCTGGAGTGATTTCTGGACCAAATCCCTAAAAAGAAAACATTGAGAGGTTGTGTTACCAAGATAGTTATGATATTTACAAAAACCTCTTTTCTGTCGTTGTTCTAATGGTGGTAATTTAGCATTTAGGGGTACTAAGATTTGACCATCTTTTACTAATACATGAAAAATCTCATCGCATTTACTAACATCAAAAGTATAAGTTTTTGCAGGGATTTTTGAACTAGTTTCGACATCATGGCTTTTTCCTTTGCAGGAAACAATGACTTGAATTCTTATGCAGGCCCTGATTTCAGTTCAGCAACATCGACATCTGCCTCAGTCAGCGAGTTGTAGTCGGCTTCATATATGGGATCTATGTCATCATAATCGATGTAGGCTACCTTTTCTTTCTTAGCCTTAACCTTAGTATGTCTAACTTTTCTAGTCGAAGATGCTCAAGGTGTCGAACCCTGTCAGCCAATTGTGACATACTCTTGACAAAAGTTGGGTCTATTTTCTTCTTAATGGAATAATCTAGACCTCCAGCGGCCATTTGAACAAGTTCATGCTCAGGAAGTTGGGTAAAGCACCTTGCTTTTAATGATCTAAACCTATTTAGGTAGTCATCTATTTTTTCAGCAAACTTCCTCTTAATGTTTGATAACTCAACCAAACTAATTTTTGAATGTCCCTCATAAAATTGTTCATGAAAAAGTTTCTCTAACTTCGATCATGAATCAATAGAATCAGGGGGCAAGGTGGTAAACCACGTGAAGGCAACCTTAGTAAGGGATGAAGGGAAATTTTTTACTCTCAGGCTTTCATTATTCGCCATGTCTCCCAACTCAGTAAAGTACCTAGCAATGTGATCGAATATTGATTCCCTTGTTTCTCCCTCAAACTTAGTATACTTAGAAATTTTCCATCCTCTAGGGTTTTTAGTTTTCAAAATATACTCAGATAATGGGGAAGAGCACGTTGGCCTTTGAAGTGTGGTATTCATACCATTTTTGGCCATAATTCTCTCTATAATATTGGTAAAATTATTTTTGACAACTAATTCCTCAAGTCGAATTTGATCAAGAACCTGGTCAACCTCTTGTTGTCTACGAACCAACACCCTGGGCGGGTCGACAACAACATTTCTTTGAGGTGTTGCAGCTTGACCTTGATACAAAGTCTCCTCCTCTATTGCCCCATGTACCCATGAGCAGGTATGGCCTGTCGAACTGGTGGCCCCTGTCATGCAGGCACTTGGGGGGCACCCAAGAAGTTACACAAACATGTCAACTGTGCAATTACTTGTCGATTTGTTTTAGTGGACTGCCTATTAGTCTTAATCGATTCTTGTACTATAGGGTTAAATACATTACCCATTTGGTTAGTTAACATATTAACCAACTCATTATTACTATCATCCATTTGTTGCCTTAATATCGACATAGATGTGTTAGTAAGAGGCGGTACCAATTGTTGGGATGACACTCCTCTATTTTTGGTTATTTCTATTTCCTCCTAGTGTAGATCCCTGTAAAGGTGGGTTTGTGCTTTGAACGTTATCTGACACTACAGTTGGACTTTTTGTCGACTACATTCTGGCCATCATAGAATACGGTACCAAAACGTTGTATAATAGTCATAGTTTTCGTAGCCATGAAAATCCTTGGACTCTCCAGTGTGGTTTGAGGACTGTATCCTAACACTGCTGTAGTCGACGCAGGGTTAGTGACATTTTAACGGAGGCAAAGGTGCAACTTGAGTAAGTATAGGATATGACACTTCTAAAGACCCTGGAGGATTTACATCTACATTATTTGGGTTAGAAGGATTAGACATCATGGGTGCACGTCTTCTGGGTGGTTTAATACACTCTTTGGTTAAGTTCCCACTCCTAAGTTTCATACACTTTATAACTCCAAAGAAAAACACTTAGCATTGTCCCACTGGGTGTGCTCATTTGTTCACTGTGGAAAATGATAAACAAACGCTGGTCCTCGCTATGTCCTAAAACTAAGGGTTACTCACAAGATCGACCAGTTGATCTTAAGACACGTGCTAAGATTTTTGGTATTGTACTGATTCTATCGAAATATACTCTAGCCCACAAACGGATTTTTAAGACCAAGGGAACAAGTACAACGGGTTTCCACATAGATACTTTGATCGAATGACTGGTAACTCGTGACCGACAACAGATTTCGGACGAAATAAGACAACAAACTACGTAGTTGGTGACTCGTGACTCACAATCAATGTTGAAAAGTTCATGCAAAGTGGAAGAAAACATAAAGACTTTGCTCGAAAGTGAATATGAAACAGTAAAGACATTCAAAAGATAACGTGAAAAGATAAATTGATTGCATTGAATTAAAGTTGGTGATTCACCTACATTAAAAACTTGGCAACTCTTTCTTCCTTAAACACGGAATTGGGCAGAGTTTTGGGAAGCTGTTTGAGCATACAAGTGAACACACAAAAATATAGTAAAATGACTTATTTATATTAATTTACAGGATAACTGCCTAAGGAAATCTACGGATGAAATTTAAACTAAAATTAACTGCTTCATGGGATTTCGCCATCTAATTGGCGCCTAGAACACACGATCTCTTGAAGTAACTGCCCACGATCTTCAAAGTTTGATTTTTTTCCCGCTCGTGATTACAAAGGGCTGACCACTCCTAGCTTCGATACACCTCAAAAAGAATGAAATTTCTCTAAGTCCAAAAGACTCCATTTTCAATAGTTTCTAAATCTTCGACTAATTTCTCTTGCTTACTCCATAGTTTATCGAATCAGCCACCATTGTTTAACTTATCTATTCGGTCGATATATTTTTTTTTCCGACGGGATTTATCTTGTCCCCTTTTTCCTTTTGGTCATAGATTTCGACTTTTCAGGAAAATTTCTTTAAATGTCAACCCTACTTAAGGCCAATATACCTAACAGATGTCTTTACATGCCTTATGAATTTTCAAGGTAAGACCGGGCCAGATTAAAGTTAAGCATTTTGTACCAAGGAACTCTAAAGTTATCATAAATCACACTTCTATAAGTCAACTTTGTAGAGAACATGTTTCCCATTGTCATTTGATCCCATCAAGGTTTAATGGTGTCAATAAGACGTTGTTGCTTCTAGATAGTCTTTACTATCCAAATCCAACCTTGACCAGTTTCCATATTCAAAGCGGAGGATCCTTTTAAGTAGTTAACATGGATCCACTTCACCTAAAGATTGTCTCTTTTACTACAGATATTCCAGAGGAAATTAAGAAGAGGAGCCTTGTTCCAAACTGACAGATTAAGAATGGCGAGGCCACCTTGGTGCTTGGGACAACACACATGTTTCCGCACAACCATACTTTTTCTCCCAATATCAGATTTACCCGACCAAATAAGGGATCTACAATGAGCTTCCAACTTTCTAATCACATCTTTAGGGAGCGGGAAGTTCTGCATCCAGAATTGAATTATAGAACTAATGACACTTTTCACCAATTCAATTCTTCCAGCCCAACTCAGAAGTTTTGTGGATCAATGGTTCAACTTGCAAACAACCTTATCTATGAGAGGAAGATAATGGCGGATATTGAGCTTCTTGCTTGAGAGAGGGACCCCCAAATATCTTATGGGGAGGGTGTAACACCCCTTCTAAAATACCCCGCAAATTATTATTTAAATCAGAGTTAACATAACAAAAGGGCGTCACAACTTATTTAAGAATAGAAAATCTCATTAACATGTCATACTTCACTGAGGACTTATTAAAATATAATTCAAAATCCAAGATTATGTTATACACAGCAGAAAATAGTAACCAAAACAGAATAAACTCCAATTCTTGAGTATTCCCAAAATAAACCAAAGGAAAACAAGTTCAACTCTATGATTTTCAAAACAATCGTTCCCCAGTGTTACAACTACCAGAGCTTGACAATGATACACGAACAATCTAAATAGCACAGCTCAAAGCTATCTTCATCAGCTCCTAAGCGGCTAACACTTCAATCTGAAATCGTCAATGTAAGGGTGAGATTTCATCAACAATTAAAATGCATTATATGTTCCTTTAAAGCAATAAAATAATCAATACATTATTCCACCCTCATTAGTATATTCAGATTTAAGTTCACAAATACAATTCACACAGATCAATATGCATATAACAACAATCAATTAAATTATAACACTGGATGCCATCCTAACATGTTATAATCTCATATGCAATGCAGACTCAATGCATGTGGTACCAAAACGTGAACTAAGTCACCAACATCGATTCGTCCACAATCACCCGGACACGAATCCAGTCTCACCACCCATAATCACCCGAGAACGGTTATTGGCAATACGAGCCAAATTCCACACAATGGGACTTAACTCTGTAACACCCGTAATTAATTTAAATCATTTAAGTTAATATTATTGAGTATTTTCGATTAATTCGTAATTAAGTCGAATTTACGGGTAAAATTAGTCGGAAGAAAAAAATTATTAGAATTTATTTTATATTTAGAATTTCTAATTAAATGTAGTAGATTAATTATGAGGGGGAAATAGCAATTTTAGAAGTATTATTTAGTAGACCCAAGTTATGTTGGAAGCCCATATTTAATTAAATGACCTAGTAACATAAGGAAGTGGTATTACTTACAAAACAAAAACTAATAGCCATAGTCACGTAGCAGGGAAAAACAGAAGAGAAAAAGGAAGTGATTTGGGAACAAGGGTTGCTAGCAGGGGTCAATTGTTGTCCGAGAATTTCGCTTTTCTGATCAATTTTCTGAGCTCCCTTCGATCCAAAGGTAAGTGGTGGGGTTCGACTTATATAATCAATTGTAGGATAATTTTTATGTGGGGTTTAGGGTTGCATAAAATAACTGCTAAGTTTTAATTGCGATGAAAATTCTGTTTTTTATGTTGATCTGTAGTGTTATATCGTTCTGTCTGTTATGGAAATGTTGGTTCCTATGTTATATTGGTTGTGGTTTGTGTTGAATCGTTGTTGTGACTGGAAAAGGAGGAGATATCATGGGTATAAGTAATTAAGGGAGGCGACCATCCCAGTGAGGATGAAGAGAAGTGGAGGCGACCACCCCCATTGGAGAAGAAGAATGAGACGACCGCTGAGAAGAGGGAGGCGTCCATCTCATTGGCCCCTAGAAGAGGGAGGCGACCGCCTCAGGTACCCAGGGTGGGCGCCTCACTCACTCCCTTTCTTGCTTTCACGTGGCAAGGCTTAGCAACAACTTAGTTTGGTTTCTGTCTTGGCATCTTAGAATAGTATAACATAATTATAGTTAGTAAATTGAGTAGAATTGCTAGCAGAGTGAAAAGAATAATTGGCAAGTAGCAGAATAATACTCCTATCAGTAACATATAACCATAGCAGAAGGGTGAATTGCAGGAACAGAATTATAGCAGACAATATAAATTGAATAGCAAAATGATCCATCAAAAATGCAGAAGAATAATTGGTACTGGAAGAATTAATTAATAGAATTTAAGAGATTAAGTATTAATGCTGTAGGAGGTAAAACAATGCAGAACACTAGACTGTCAGTCAATTTAAGCGGAAAAATTAGTTTCTCGGAATTGGACGAAATTTTGCAGAGTAGTTCGGGTATACGGGTAGTTAAATAAAACTGTTTCGTTTCGTTGAAATTCGCGTTGGTTGCTGGATTTGTAGGTACTGTCTGAACGATGTTGTTGTTCCCAAATTGGGCAATCTATGAATCGTAGGCTTAAATGGCCAAAGTCAAAAACTGAAGTTGATTGAATAAATTTATAAATTGTATTGTGTTGTCGTTGTTAATTGTTGTTGAGGTCGAAGTTGATTGTTTAAGTTGATGCATTTAATGCATGATTCAAGTTGTTGTTGTTTTATGTTGTTGTTGATGCTGTAGTCATTATATCATACATAACATGTGCATTACCAAGTTGGCCTGGATTGGCACCACGTTGAAAGTTGAAGGCTTATGCCTTGTTGAATGCCTCAATAACCTGGCATGATTTTAAGTTGGGATTTTTACTCCAAACGGATCCACATGCATTTGCATTTGCCGAGTCGCATCCGAGTTGCATTTTAAGTTGTTGTTGATTATTATGTTGTTCTGTGGAATATCGTAGGTTGTTTATTAAAGTAGTAATTATTGTATGATTCTTTACCTAGCATATGAATTATCGTACTTTTGCTTATATTTTTCGATATCTCACCCTTTCTATTTTGTTAGCCGTTACCTTTATATTGGTAACGTGCAGGTAACGAGGAGTAGAAGGTTTAGTAGCTTATGGTGTCGTCGCTTTGATACGTAGCACTCGGGGGGAATTGAACGCTTGTTTCTTTTATGTTTACCATATTGCTTTTGTTGAATTAAGTTGTGGTTTTGAGAAATAATTGTGATTTCCGTTGCTTAAAGATGTTATGCTATTTTGGAAATTATTCATGTTGAGAATCCGCTGCGGTTTATTTATTTAAGTTGAATTATTGGAGACTAAATATGTTTCAATTGTTTCGTATTTATTATGTGCTATGAATCCGCTGAGAATTAAATTGTTTTAATGTTGATTTCAAGTTGTGAAAAGTGTAATGCCTCAAGTTTTAAGTTGAAATTTTGGCACTCTATTTTATAGGACGTTGGGTAGATTTGGGGTGTTACAAACTCCACCAGAATGTATATGCATGCACATCAAAAGCATGCCACATTTCAATTAACGGAATATGATCACAACATAATTCCATAAATAGTCAACACCATCAACAACACATGATAACAGCATAATCATGAATATACAACGTTAATTACAACACATGGAATTAACATCTATCAAGTATACACAACGTCAACGATGAACAACAACGAATTACAACGAATTCATCCTACAGAAAGCCATATCAATCCATCAAGATTCAGTTACTGGTTTTTAAAAAATGTTTTTAATAGATAGTGCGTGCTCTCAGCTTTCAAACGGTACCAACTACGCCTAAATCAGAGTTACGGTCGCAAAGATATGATCAAAACAGTTTTTCAAAAGTATATGTTCAATTCAGTCCAGCTTGGGTCGATGCATAAGCTCATGTATTAATATAAAACTATGACACAAGCATCGTATGCGTCGATGCATACGTTCTGTAAAATCCCATTCTCTATTTTTCTTCAGTATGTGTCGACACATGTTGCTCTTGTGTCGATGCATAGCTCCCAAAAATGCCACATGAGTCGATGCATGGTTGTATGTGTTGACACAAGCAGTTTTCTTGCTTCTGTTTTCTTAATCCAATGCAGCTTGTGTCGATGCATAACCCTATGTGTCGACTCATGTTGCGTATTTTTCCCCAAAAACCTATTTTTCTCACTGTTATGCAATCCCCATTGATTCAATCATCACCAACAGCCATAGTACAACCGAAACAATAATTATTATGTATTCTCACATCCAATTAACAACAAAACTACACCTCCTAATTAATCCACAATCAATCTACACATATTAACCATTCTTATAATTCCAATTGAGGTTTTTACGTTGGATTATATCATTAGGGCATAACCTAGGAAATTCTAATTCGAGATTCCTAACGTATCAAACCATCCTATTGTTTATCAAAACCTATAAGGCATATTAACCAAACAAAATCACCCCTTACCTTGTGATGATTCTGACGATTTGGATTTTTCTCCTCTTCTCTTCTCTTCTCCAATGTACGTAGAATGAAAACTCTAATTCTTCTCACTTTTTCCCTTTTTCCTTTATTTATTCATTTATTATTTCAAATAATAAAAATAACATAATTAGAGTAATTAGAGCGTTTTACTCCACACACCCTCCAATTCAACTTCACACCCCAAACACTTCCTTTTATTTATTTAATTAATTAAATCCAATAATTCAAAAATACTAATAATTAAACTTCTAATTTAATTAATAATTAAAATTCTAACTATTTAATAATTGAATTATTTGGGGTGTCACAACTCTCCCCTACTAAAAAGAGTTTTCGTCCTCGAAAACATACCTTAGACGAAAAGTTCAGGATACGAGTCTTTCATCTAGCTCTCCGGCTCCCAAGTAACATTTCCACCTGTTGGTCCTCCCCAAGCTACTTTCACCAGAGCTATCTCTTTACCATGCAACTGCTTCAACTTCCGATCCTTAATTCTCGCAGGTAATGCTTCTACAGTCAAATTATCTCGTACCTATATATCATCTACATGAATCTCATAAGACGGATCAACAATGTACTTCCTCAACTGAGATACATGGAAGACATCATGCAAATTCGCAAGCGACGGCGGTAAAGCAATCTGATAAGCAACTCTTCTAACCTTCTTGGTAATTTGAAATGGACCAATAAAGCGCGGAGTCAACTTCTTTGACTTCAAGGCTCGACCAATATCAGTCATAGGAGTAACTCGCATAAACACATGATCTCCTTCACTAAACTCGAAATCCTTCCTCCCCTTACCATGATAACTCTTCTGACGACTCTGAGAATCTCTCATCTTCTTTTGAATCATCTTAATCTTTTTGAAGTCTGTTGGACAATTTTCGGTCCAATTACAACACTTTCTCCATATTCGTACCAACACAATGGTGTCCGACACCTCCTACCATACAATTCCTCAAACGGAGCCAAACCAATACTCGAATGAAAACTATTGTTGTAGGTAAACTCAATTAATCGTAGATAACTATCCCAAGCTCCACCTTTCTCCAACACACAAGCTCTCAACAAGTCCTCTAACGACTGAATCGTTCTCTCTGTTTGACCATCTGTCTGCGGATGATAAGCGAAACTCAACCTCAGCTTAGTACCCAAAGCTTATTGCAGTTCCGTCCAGAATTTGGACGTAAACCTCGGATCTCTATCCGACACAATACCAGAAGGAATAACGTGCAAACTCACGATCTTCTCAACATACAATTCTGCCAACCTCTCCATCGGATAATCCATTCTTATTGGAATAAAGTGAGAAGATTTCGTCAACTGATCAATAATAACCCAGATAGAATGACAATTCTTCGCTGTCCTTGGCAAACCAGACACAAAATCCATAGAAATTTCATCCCATTTCCAATCCGGGACAAACAATGGTTCCATCAATCCTGACGGTTTCTGATGTTCAATCTTCGACTTTTGACAAACCAAACAAGCATACACAAACTCAGCAATTTCCTTTTTCATTCCAGGCCACGAAAATAACTTTTTCAAGTCATGATACATCTTAGTAGCACCGGGGTGAATACTCAATCCACTACGATGTCCTTCTTCCAAAATACTCTTCTTAAGTTCTGCAATATCTGGAACACACACCCTATCACCAAACCTCAAAACACCGTTCTCATCAATTTGGAATTCACCTCCTTGACCTTGGTTGATCAATGTCAATTTATCAACTAAACCGACATCAGATTTCTTCCAATTCGAATCTCCTCCAGAATGCCACTAGTCAAATTCAACATACCCAACTTAACACTATCATAAGTAGTCTCACATACCAAACTCAAATCTCTGAACTGCTCAACTAAATCCAATTCACACACCATCAACACAGACATATGCAACGACTTCCTACTCAATGCATCTGCAACCACGTTTGCCTTACCAGGATGGTAATTCAAACCAAAATCATAATCCTTTAGAAATTCTAACCATCTTCTCTGCCTCATATTTAGCTCTTTCTGATCGAAGAGATACTTCAGACTCTTATGATTGCTGAATACCTCGAATCGAGAACCATATAAATAATGCCTCCATAATTTAAAAACAAATACCACAGCTTCCAGCTCTAAATCATGAGTCGGGTAATTCCTTTCATGAACCTTCAATTGTCTCGAAGCATAAGCCACTACCTGCTTATCTTGCATCAAAACACCACCTAACCCCATCAATGACGCATCATAATACACAACAAAAGATTCTGCCGGATTTGGCAAAATCAGAATCGGAGCACTAGTCAACCTCTTCTTCAACTCTTGGAGTCTTTTCTCACATTCAGAATCCCAAACAAACACTTGACCCTTTCTTGTCAACTTAGTCAACGGCAAAGCTAACTTCGAAAATCCTTCAATGAACTTTCTGTAGTAACCCGCAAGACCAAGAAAACTACGGATTTAAGCATTCTTCGGCGCTTCCCATTGAGATACTGCTTCTACCTTCGTAGGATCAACAACAATACCATTTTTGGAAATCACATGACCAAGAAAGCTTACTTAACTCAACCAGAATTCACACTTGGACAACTTCGCATAAAGCTTCTTCTCTTTCAACAATTCCAACACAATTTTAAGATGTTCGGCATGCTCTTCGTCACTCTTCGAATAAATCAGGATGTCATCAATAAAGACCACCACAAACGTATCAAGATACGGATGAAATATCTTGTTCATACACTCCATGAAAACACCAGGTGCATTAGTAACTCCAAACGGCATAATAGAATACTCATAATGTCCATACGTCGTTCTAAATGCAGTTTTCTGAATATCTTCTGTCTTCACACGAATCTGATGATATCCAGACCTCAGGTCAATCTTACTGAATACACAAGCTCCAACTAGTTGATCCATCAAATCATCAATCCTCGACAATGGATACCGATTCTTGATTGTAACTTTGTTCAACTGCATGTAATCAACACACAGTCTCATCGAACCCTCTTTCTTCTTAACCAACAACACAGGAGCACCCCACGGCGAAACACTAGGACGAATAAACTTCTTCTCCAATAACTCTTCTAACTGTTTCTTCAATTTAGATAATTCGGATGCCGACATGCGATAAGGCGCCATCGACACTAGACTAGTTCCAGGAATCAAATCTATAGTAAATTCCACTTCTCTCTCAGGTGGCAATTCACTAACATCTTCTGGAAACACTTCTGGAAATTCATTCACCACTGGAAATTCATCACTCTTAGACTTTCCTTTCACTTCCATCAAGGAATACAACATAAACACCACCGCACCATCATTAACAGCTAAATTCATCTGCTTAACTGACATAGTCACATCTTCGACTCTAGCTTCTTTAGGGAAAATAACTGCCTTCACAAAACAGTTGATATGAACCTAGTTGAATTCCAACCAGTTCATTCCAAGGATGATATCAAGTTGTTCTAACAGTAGGCACACAAAATTCATACCAAAACCTCTACCAAAAATCACAATAGGACAATTCCTACAAACAAATAAAGTACTCACTGAACCCGACGCAGGAGTGTCAATAACCATACTTCCATCCATATTAGAAATATCCAATTTCAATCGTTTAGCTTAATTTAAAGCAAAAAAAGAATGTGTTGTTCCAATATCAATAATCACAATCAAAGGTATGCCATTAATAAAACATGTACCTTTAATCAACCGATCATCTGGCTTAGTCTCTGATCCAGACAAGGCAAACACCTTACCACCAACTTGTTCTTTCTTTGGCTTAGTACACTACGGACGAGTATGACCCTCTTCTCCACAGTTGTAACAAGTCACCATTCTCACTCTACAATCATTGGCCACATGCCCGAGCTTCCCACACTTGAAACACTTCCTATCATTACTCTTGCAATCTTGCATATGATGCTCCGTCTCACCACACTTGTAGCACTTAATGGAAGAACCAGAATCTCCCCCACTAGGATTTTTCCAACCACCGGTTCTCTGATTATTCCTATCATAAGGTTTCCCATGATCCATCTGTTGTTTTCCTTTCCGATCAACGTACCCTCGAGCATTCGTTCGAGTATTATCAAGATCCTCTTCCAGAATCCTACTACAGTCCCCCAAGTCAGAAAACCTTTGGATACGCTGATACCAGTTACCCTGCTTGATTTCATCACGAAGATCATTCTCAAACTTGATACATTTTGAAAATTCTCCATCTGCATCGTTTTTGTAGTGAGCATAGTACTTCGCCAACTCAATAAATTTTGAAGCATACTCACTCACAGTCTTGTTGCCCTGTTTGAGCTCCAAGAACTCAATCTCCTTCTTGCCCCGAATATCTTCAGGAAAATATCTCCTCAGAAAAGCTCTCCTGAATACAGCCCAATTTAGTGTAACACTATCTTGTTCCATTTCTGTCCTGGTAGCAACCCACCAGTCATCAGCTTCCTCCGCCAGCATGTGAGTACCATATCTCACCTTCAGCTCCTCTGCACAATCAAATACTCTGAAGATCCTCTCGATCTCCTTCAACCATCTATGAGCACCTTCGGGATCATGAGTGCCTTTGAACAATGGAGGATTGTTCCTCTGAAAGTTTCCCAACTATCTATCCGCACCAATAACAGCTCCTAGCTGATTCCCTCCAAGTACACCAGCTAGCATTCCCAAAGCTTCAACGATAGCAACATCGTCTCTTCTGTTACCTCTTTCGGCCATTGTTCTGTAAAATTACAAAACAATCTCATCAAAACACAAGTATCGACAGTGTTACCTTGCACTAGTCGCATACAAAAGGAATAATGATTCTAAGACACAATCGACTATGCTCTGATACCACTATTGTAACACCCCTTCTAAAATACCCCGCGGATTAATATTTAAATCAGAGTTAACAAAACGAAAGGGGCGTCATAACTTATTTAAAAATAGAAAATATCATTAACATGTCATACTTCACTGAGGACTTATAAAAATATAATTCAAAATCCAAGATTATGTTATACACAGCAGAAAATAGTAACCAAAACAGAATAAACTCCAATTCTTGAGTATTCCCAAAATAAACCAAAGGAAAACAAGTTCAACTCTATGATTTTCAAAACAATCGTTCCCCAGTGTTACAACTACCAGAGCATGACACTGATACGCGGACAATCTAAATAGCACAGCTCAAAGCTATCCTCACCAGCTCCTACGCGGCTAATACTTCTATCTGAAATCATCAAAGTAAGGGTGAGATTTCATCAACAATTAAAATGCATTATGCATTTCTTTAAAGCAATAAAACAATCAATACATTATTCCACCCTCATTAGTATATTCAGATTTCAGTTCACAAATCCAATTCACACAGATCAATATGCATATAACAACATTCAATGAAATTATAACATTGGAATCCATCCTAACATGTTATAATCCCATATGCAATGCAGACTCAATGCATGTGGTACCAAAATGTGAACTAAGTCACCAACATCGATTCGTCCACAATCACCCGGACACGAATCCAGCCTCACCACCCATAATCACCCAGGAACGGTTATTGGCAATACGAGCCAAATTCCACACAATGGGAATTAACTCCACCAGAATGTATATGCATGCACATTAAAAACAATGCCACATTTCAATTAACGGAATATGATCACAACATAGTTCCATACATAGTCAACACCATCAACAGCACATGATAACAGCATAATCATGAATATACAATGTTAATTACAACACATGGAATTAACATCTATCAAGTATACACAACGTCAATGACGAACAACCACGAATTACAATGAATTCTTCCTACGGAAAGCCATATCAATCCATCAAGATTCAGTTACTAGTTTTCTAAAAGGTTTTTAATAGATAGTACGTGCTCTCAGCTTTCCAACGGTACCAACTATGCCTAAATCGGAGTTACGATCGCAAAGATATGATCAAAACAGTTTTTCAAAAGTATATGTTCAATTCTGTCCAGCTTAGGTCGATGCATAAGCTCATGTATCAATACAAAACTAGTTTGTGTCGGCACAAGCATCGTATGCGTCGATGCATACGTTCTGTAAAATCCAATTCTCTATTTTTCTTCAGTATGTGTCGACACATGCTGCTCTTGTGTCGAGGCATACCTCCCAAAAATGCCACATGAGTCGATGCATGGCTGTACGTGTCGACACAAACAGTTTTCTTAAACCAACGCAGCTTGTGTCGATGAATAACCCTATGTGTCGACTCATGCTGCGTATTTTCACAAAAAACCTGTTTTTCTCACTGTTATGCAATCCCCATTGGTTCACTCATCACCAAAAGCCATAGTACAACAGAAATAATTATTATTATGTATTTTCACATCCAATTAATAACAAAACTACACCCCTAATTAATCCACAATCAATCTACACATATTAACCATTCTTATAATTCTAATTGAGGTTTTAACGTCGGATTATATCATTAGGGCATAACCTAAGAATTTTTAATTCGAGATTCCTAACGATCAATCCATCCTATTGATTATCAAAACCTATAAGGCATATTAACGGACAAAATCACCCTTACCTTGTGATGATTCTTGAACTCGGCGATTTGACTTTTCTCCTCTTCTCTTCTTCTCCATGTACGTAGAATGAAAACTCTAATTCTTCTCACTTTTTCCCCTTTTCCTTTATTTATTCCTTTTATTATTTCAAATAATAAAAATAACATAATTAGAGTAATTAGAGCGTTTTACTCCTCACACCTTCAAATTCAACTTCACACCCCCAACACTTCCTTTTATTTAATTAATTCATTAAATCCAATAATTCAAAAATATTAATAATTAAACTTCTAATTAAATTAATAATTAAAATTTTAATTATTTAATAATTCAATTATTTGGGGTGTCACAGAGGGCACTTTCCTTAAACTCAGTATTATAAAGCATTTTAGTTTTGATATCATGTGGCACACTCCCAAAGAATATGTTGCACTTCTTGGAATTGAGCTGGAGACCTGTGGAAGCAGAGAAATCACGAAAAGTTGTCATAAGTAAATTCAAGGATACGACATCTCCCCTGCAAAACAAAAGAATGTCATCGGCGGATGATAGATGTGTGATGTCCAAGCCCTCACATTTGGTATGATGGTTGGAGTTCGAATTTAATTGCATCTTCACTAGGCAGTGATTTAGGTATTCTATCATGATTAAGAATAGAAGAGGAGAGATGGTTATATGTCAATGGTTCAATCCTTGATGCCTACACATTTATTATTTTAATATATTATTTTTATAAAAAAATTTAAAATGTAATATTATTTTTCTACCTTTTTTTTTATTGGGACCAATTTTAAAATTTTACACAGGACCTCTAAATTGTCAGGGACGGCCATGACTATATATTTGTTTATAATCAACCAAAATACAAAGTTTTATGTGTTTCTCCTTTTAAACAATAACTTTTAAATTTGCAACGCTATTAACTAATGATATTTTTGTCAAAATACTTATAATTCTTTTATATTTTATTTTTAATTAGTAAAAAATACCACAATGCAAATATAAATTAATTTTTATTCTAAAGGTTATTCTTCAAAATCACTAACAATTAATTATTAACAAATCAAAATATATTATAATTTTTTTGAATAGCAAGACAATATTATAATTTGTATACATAGTGTTATATTTAGAAAGTGAGAGTAAACCGGTAATGTTAAAGTCAAAGACAAGTGTAGTAAACTTGTTATCTATAATAGATGAAAAATTACTGTTATTAGTAAACATAAAAAAGAACCAAAGAAATAAAAAAGGAAAGAGACATATTTAGAAAATAGTTTGTTTGGCTTATTCATGGTAACGAAGCTTCGGTGTTCAGGTATAAATAATGTTCCACGTTACTATGAAATAACACAATTATTCAAGAGAAGTAAAAGTATATAATAACAATAATCAAAGAAGATATGATGAAGAAGTTGAGTATTTCCATAATTATTTCATTCCTATATTTACTAGCGAACTTCGTTGCAGTTCATTCTGCGGTCCTTGACATATCAAAATTTGGTGGAAAACCAAACGCAGATATTACCAAGGTAATAATTATTCTTGTTTATTTGATAATGAGAAAACAATTATTTTCTAATAATTATTCTTGTTGAATTAACAATGAGTTTCCTTTCATAAGGCTTTCACCTCTGCCTGGAATGAAGCGTGTGCATCAACAACTGCGGCAAAAATTGTGATTCCGTCTGGTACATACAAGATGGGTTTATTAGAAGTTAAAGGTCCTTGTAAGGCTCCTGTAGAAGTTCAAGTGGATGGCACAATTCAAGCACCTGGGAACAATGCTGACCTTAAAGGAGCTGAACAATGGATCAGGTTTGATGGTATAGAATCCCTTACCGTATCGGGAAAGGTGTTTTGATGGTCAAGGTGCAGCTAGCTGGAAAGGTGCTTCAATTGCTTGGAAAGATAAATCTCATGGATCAGGTTCCGACAAACGTGCAATTGTAAGTATTAATCACCTCACCCAAATAACTAACTATATTCAATAATGAAAAATAACTATATTCATAATTAAGTATTTTGGTTGAATTCATACAGAGTTTGTATTTTGCTAACTGCAAAAACTGCATGGTCACTGGAATTACATCTAAGGACAGCAAATATTTCCATTTTATGGTTTTGGCGTGTACCAATATCACATTTGATGGGGTCACAATTACAGCCCCTGATGAAAGCCCAAATACTGATGGAATCCACATGGGAAGATCAAATGGTGTTAAAATTATTAATACCAACATTGGTACTGGAGATGATTGTGTTTCATTGGGTGATGGTAGTAAAAATGTAATTGTCCAAAATGTGAATTGTGGACCTGGACATGGTATCAGTGTTGGAAGCCTTGGAAAGTATCCAAATGAAGAGAATGTAGCAGGTTTTACAGTTAAGAATTGTACTCTAACAAAAACTGAAAATGGTGTGAGGATTAAGACTTGGCCTGATACACCAGGAAAAATTACTGTTACTGATATGCATTTTGAAGATATTATCATGAATAATGTCATGAACCCTGTCATCGTTGACCAAGAGTATTGTCCATGGAACAAGTGTTCAAAAAAGGTAATAATCACCTGCCTCGCATCTTTATATGTTCGTTATTATTATTAAATTTTAATTTAAATGACTAACATTTTAATTTGTATGGTTTAGAATCCATCTAAAATAAAGCTAAGCAAGGTTACATTCAAGAATATTAAGGGTACATCTGGAACAGCAGAAGGAGTGATTATTATTTGCAGCAGTGGTGTACCATGCGACGGGGTCGAATTAAATAATGTTGATCTCACATTTAATGGAGCACCAACCATCGCTAAATGTTCTAATGTCAAGCCATTAGTTACAGGAAAAGCTCCATTTGTGGATGACTTCTTCTTGACTTCACCTAAAGAGTAAGCTCACGAAAAGTCAACTTCTAAAAATGAAGACGACGACTAGACAAACCATCCCCTTAATGCGAGGATAAAGAAAAAGAAGACAATTAGGCAATTCATCCCCTTAATGCGAGGATGTATGTAATAGTATAGTCCTATAGATATAGACATGTGTATTAAAACTATTTTCATCTATATTTATTTATTTTATACAAAAATAAATTTCACTTAATTTGTGTAATCACTTAGTAAAAATATATTGTTCAAAATACTTGAGACTCATAATTAAGAATGTTTCATTAAATGATGTAAGACGTACTAGGATGTCAACAAAGAAGCAGTAAATATTCAAATCCATAAAAATGGTTAGTTGAACCCTAAAAATGTAAAAACTATACAGACCCAAAGGAATATACTCAAATAGGACTCAAAGGTCAAGGAAGCTATTCTTCATACTATAAGGATTAGAAAATCCAAGA
Source organism: Vicia sativa (assembly GCA_021764765.1). NCBI lineage: Eukaryota > Viridiplantae > Streptophyta > Magnoliopsida > Fabales > Fabaceae > Vicia > Vicia sativa. The sequence continues at coordinate 257,365,668 of CM038793.1, forward strand.
CCATATTAAAAGTTCAATGGATTTAGGAAATTCGTAATTGCATATATAATTAGTACATAACCACCGCTACTAAAAACTTAACATTTGGTTCCGCCATTGATAAGTTTAGTGTATGCTATTTGGTTATGCTTTATTCCATTTTTATGTCATTTCCCTGATCACATTTATAGTCTCATTTCCATATGTTATTATTGACACTACTTTTATATATATATATATATATATATATATATATATATATATATATATATATATATATATGCATCAAACCAATTTTTATTACATTGTATCATGAGTTTATTATATATAACTCTAAACTCATTTAAGAATGTTAATTATGAGTTTATTTCCCTTTATTGAAAATAATTTATATAGATTATTATAAATTGTAATGAGTTATTATGAGTTTTAATTATATATAACTAGAATTTAATCCGCACGTTGGACAGTATTTTTCCCTTAGTTTAACAGCTAAAAAATTAAACTTTTAATATAATTAAAATTTATTATTTTTTAATTATAATTGTTATAAAATTTTATAATAGTTTGTTGTAATAATTTTATAATATTATAATTGTCATGAGTATTTATAATATAAAATTTGTTAGAACAAGTTATTTAATTTAGTGTGCTATATTAGATAAATTGTGATGTATTTTGGATAGTTTGAATTATGTTAATGTGTTATTTTACATTTTAATTGTTAACTTATATAAATTATTTAAAAATTATAATTTTTGATATGAAATTAAATATATATTATATATATATATATATATATATATATATATATATATATATATATATATATATTTACTTAAAAAATAAGGATAAACATATTTTTATAAAATGAACTAGTTTAGAATTGAGTAGCCTGATTCGATAAAGTTGGACGTGAGTAGTAAAATATGGCCATTTAAATATGGGTTTTTGAATCCGTATTCGATATTTTTTGGAATAACCACTTTTTAAAAAATACAAAAATAACCAACTTTTGAAAAATTTACGCAAATAACCAAGTTTAGACAAAGGATGGCTCTGCCGAAAATCGGGAGAGCCAAGGAGATGGCGCCTCCCTTCTAATTTTGACCTAAAAGCCATCTCGGATGGCGCCTAGTGTAAAACACAAGGCAAAAGCCATCGAGATGGCGCCTCGTTATTTTAAAATAAAATAAAAAATTCAATTTTTTTTTATAAATACACACCCCTCCCTCCTTCATTTCTCACATTTGTTCAACTTCTCATCTCATATTCTCTCTTATTCTCTGTTACTCTCTCTTTTTTTCTACCATGACATCTCCATACATCCATACCAGAGATGGATACGTTGTTTTCTCGGCCTCAAAACCTCCAATGAAAATGAAATTTTGGCACATATTTACCATGGCCAAACTGAAAAAAGAGTTGATGCGTTGGTTAGAGGGAGAAATTGAAGATGGTGATGAAATTAGAAGGATTCAGAGGAAGCGAACAACCATGAACTTCGCAACTGGTCAACGTCGAATTTGGTTGGAGGAAGTCAAAACAGACATCGACGTTATTGCGATGATGTATGGTTCCGATGAGATTGTTTTGACGGTTGTAGTGTCTTAAATAAATTTTTGTGTTGTTGATGCGTCATAGTTCATGTTGTTGTTTCTTTTAATCGTGTAGTTTTTAATTTTGTTGTCTCCGTATTGTTGTTTCTTTTAATCATGTAGTTTTTAATTTTGTTGTCTCCGTATTGGTGTTTGTAATAAATGCGAATTAATGGAAAGAAGAAGATTTGTTACAATATTAAAAGTGCAGATAAATGAAATACAAATTTTAGGATGTTGAGGTTGTATGCAGGGACAATTTTTCGATTGTGTCCAGATTGACGACATAGACCACACTTTCTTTCTAGTTTATCAACGTCGTCCATTTCAGTTGTTATACGTTTGCTCTTGGGACGACCCTTTTTATTTCTCCGCATTTGACTATTATGCCAAACTACTTCCCCTTCGTACGCAGGCCAATAATCTGCTTTTGCTACTAGTTCGAAGGCATTGTTGTATACGTTGAGCAAGGTCTGAGACTTGTAAATTGGAGAAAGAAGTACTAGTGCATCTGATGAACATGTGCACACCGCAATGACATGAGGCGGGGCATTGAAGGCTGAAATTTTCCACGATCGCACCAAGATGGTAGTTTAACCGTACTCTTGTCTAGGCAAACCCTCATTGTGGTCGATTATCTCTTTGACAATGAAGTTATGGTTATGTCGGTCGAATCTTGTAACAAGATGAGTGCTAGCTTTGGCTCTCGGCCTTAATAAATTCGACTTTCACTTCACACTTGTCCGGATTGTACCACCGTTCCACTTTTCACCTCTCTCGCAAACAAGGAGGCCATTCTAAAATATGTTGTACTAACCAACACGTTATTGGGAGTGCTCTTATGCCTTTGAAGGCGCCGTTCATTGATTCGACTAGATTTGTTGTCATGTGGCCCCAACGCACTCCATTGTCGTATGAGCGTGTCCACTTTTCCACCTGCAGATTATCAACCCACGCTTTGCATCCGGGTTTTCCAATCGATCCTGCGATAATATGTAAAACGGTTGTGTTAGCGCGTATCTGTATTCATACGTTTTCGAAGGCGGTTATCTTTGATCTCGCGATGAAGTTTTGAACAATGTGTCTTGCAATAAACATGTGTGCGGTGGGTCGTGCCAACCGTTGGCGGGATTATTGTACGCACTCTCAATTGAGGCATGTCTGTCAGAAATTAGACAAAGATCATGTTGTGGTGCTACGTGTGTTTGAAGATGCTTTAGGAAGAAACTCCAAGCTGCTCCAGTCTCTGCCTCTACAAGAGCATAGGCGATTGGGAACACGTTATTGTTGCCATCTGTACCACGGCCATCGTAGGGTACCCTTGTATTTCCGTACAACCATGTTCCATCTATCGTATGATAGGTTTGTAGTGTGCAAACCCGGTGAAGGTCGAAAAGCCGGAAAATTCTCGAGTATACCATGTCCATGACAGTACCGCTTGGGAAAACGCGGTGTATTCTCGAGCATAAACTTCCAGAGCATACGTTCGCGGTGCATTCATGTAGCGAGGTAACTCTTTACGAACCCTCCCAATTTAGTAGATTTGCTCGATAGCCTTGTTTTTGCCAACCAGCCTTTCTATACGAGGAGGTATAGTTGTATGTTGTAGTGATGTGGGATATTATTGTTTTCACCTTCAATGAAGGATCATGACAAGAGGTAAGATTTCTTGACAAATGAGATCATGACTCAATTTCCGGTGATCCTGTGATTGTGTGGAATTAACACAAGTGTGTTCCGTCATAGAACCTATCACCCAGGAATCACTGCGCAATCTATACGATGCAGTTAAATGGAAGTTACACTCAGGGTGAGTACATATGATTCTGTATCTCTCTGCTGTTGTTCGATCCACATGAAAGTCATAGTTGTTTATCATGTGGAACTTTTTTATTGCTCGGACGCAATCTTCTTTTGAACGAAATTTGTCTTTGACTTTTAAATTTGCATCGATCGCACGGTTGTAGAATATATCGGATGAATGGTCATCTGTGGACATGTTCGGTGGTCATGTACGGAGGTGGTGTGAAGATCGATGTGAGGCGGTTGGCTTTCTTCCTCGGCCTCGATTCTTCATTTACCATGATGTTGAGCTGCGTCTCCTCTGCTTCCTCTTCTTCGTCGAACATCCACCTCGACTTGTTCCTCCTCCGTAGGATCAACCCTCTCGTGTCACGGAACACGACGTACAACTGAATCGAGTCGTACCCAGAATATTCATGATTACAAAACATGTTTTGCAGATCTTCGTCATCTTCAACGACTACGGTAAAATGTTACTTGGTTCTCACCGGTAAAAGCAGGATGTTGGTAGAAAATGTTTGACGTCGGACCTCGGCGAAGTTTGTTCTCAGTCTTTTTGAAATCTGAAAAATTCGCATTGCTATTTAGACAAAATTGGAAATTTTTAGTGTTTCTGAACAAAAAACCGGATACCTCACTGTTGTATGTCTCGCCATTGAAATTTACAGTGATAACATATTGTGGTACAGATGACATTTCGATCAGGGTTTGAGAATTTGAAATTAGGGTTTTTGATTTGATTAGGGTTTCTGATTTTAGTGTTGGAAATTAGGGTTTTCGATTAGGGTTTTATAATTGAAAAAAAAATCACATGCAGTCTAGGGTGGCTAGGGGACAGACCTATTTATCACTAGATTTGTAAAAAGCCAAGTTGAATGGCTCCTATGTGTAAAAACACAAGGGAGGCGCCATCTCCTTTGGCTTTTTGCAGGCCTAGTCATAAATAGGTGCATCACGCGTGACTACCTGCATGCATGCATCTGCCACCTAGCTGGCACAAGCCATCTAGGATGGCGCCTTAGGGAAAATTTAAAGGGGAGGAGCCATCCCACTTGGCTCCTCCTTGACAAGTGTCATCCATGCATGCAAGGCCCCAACCACCTCATTAATTCCTCTCTTCTTGAATTACCTATAAATATGGCTTCTCATTTGTGTTTTTTCCATCACCACTCTTCACTCCTCCTCTATCTCTAATACAATTCTCTCTTTCTCAAATAAGTAGTAGAAATTTCAATCATGAGTCTCTTGACGTTGGGAGAATCGCAGAGGAACAAGGGAACATTGCAAGCTATGTAAGTATCCTTTTTTGTTTTCATTCTTTTTCTTGAATTTTTTTTGTTGTATTCTTTTTTTATTACATTTTAAATATTATTTACACTTTCTTACACAATTTATTTCCACATTATCTATAGGACATGAAAAAAATTTAGATGTCGCTCACATCACTATGATGTTCCCGATCCGTTCATCGTTCCATACCTTGAACATGCCGGTTTTGGAGAGGTTATTAAAATCTCCAACTACACGATCGATTCAAAGTTCATTCTAGCATTGTGTGAAAGGTAGAGACCCGAGACACATACATTTCATCTACCTATAGGTGAGTGTACCGTCACACTAGAGGACGTGTACATGTTGATGGGTCTTCCTATCGATGGCAAGGCGGTGAGTGGTCCGGTACAACAACCTAATAATATTTGCGAGGAGTTGTTGGGTAGAGATATGGTCGAAGGTCCTACCGCAAGAGGCCAAGGTATATTTCTTTCAACTCTTGGAGAGTATTATTATTCTCTTGTTTTGGATGAAAATTCCACCGAAGAACAAAAAATAATAAAAACTAGAAACTACATTATGTTAATGTTTGGTAGTTTTTATTCCCAATCTTGGGAATAGTGTCAATTTTATGTATTTGAATTTACTTAGAGATGTCAATAAGATAGGAAGATATAGTTGGGGTTCATTGTTCTTGCCCACTATACTCCTCGTTGTGTAAAATTGTATGAAAGACACATCAACTTTCAATGGATGTGCTTTCTTACTTCAAACATGGGGTTGGTGGAGAATGCAATCACTCAATCCCGTCAACGACCTACCGTTCACTTTTCCCTACGCAACAAAGTAAGTACATTGTTTATTTATTAAATTTTATTTATATTTTCACATATATAAAATCCTAATATATTAAATGTTAATTCATTTAGGTTTAGCGTAGTGGGCATGGATTACGGAAAGAATCGAGACACAATGTTCTCCTATACCGTAATCTAATAGACCACCTTGGACCAACCGATGCACGTCATTTCTATTAACTCCAAATTATTTTAAATTTAACGATATTATTTTTATCATTATTATTAATCTCTATTATTTTTTCAACGGTTTACATGGAGATACTTGGGTTTGGACCATGTACCAAATGATGAAGATGTAGAGTTTGGACATGAAGACCGCAATTATACGGTTCAACATTGTGGAGATGCACCACGATCGTGTGAATGCGTTTGGTATGTTCCAAGACATACCCGCGATCCGATATGCTTGGATCCTTGGCATCTAAAAGGGTCGATGCCCAATGGGGACTCAACAATTGGAGGAATTTTGTCGGAGTATTGTAGGATGTGGAAAACCGAGCGGACCATATCCTACAATTTCCGTTTATGAAGATGACGAGATTATGCAACACTCTCGTCATTACATTGGTAGTACAACGATCCAGTTCGGATATGCATGTTTCCAACCTCGCTATTTGGTCGACCGCACCTAGTGGGGCAACCTCGAGTCACAACAACGAAGACACGCGCTACCGCCAACAACCACCCGACACTACCAACAACAACCCCAACACTACCAACAACAACAAGAACCACCCCAATAACACTACCAACAACCACCCCAACAACACTACCAACAACCACCCCAACACTACCAACAACCACCCCAACAACACTACCAACAACCATCCCAACAACACTACCAACAACCATCCCAACAACACTACCAACAACCATCAACTTCCCGCCAATCAACCCGACGACGTAGAACCACCACCACTCAATCCCAACCCCAACCCCAACAACAACCTCATCACCCACCCACCCAATACTCACATATGCCACACACCCAAGTTCAATACACCGAACAAAGGGCATATGTCCAACCCCCCTATATGGGTCCATCTACATCTCACCTCACCCCAGACCCTGGCTTCCCTGAAGAATATTCCCCAACCAACCCAACATTCCACCAACCATCGTCATACCAAACCCCCCGCCATTCATATGGGTACGAGACTCCTAACACCCAATTTCCTTTTTACCCCACACATTCACAGTCCACATATACAGATGAGGACTGCTATAAAATGGACCCTAACCCCCAACCGCAACGACCAAGCTTCGAGAACATGGGGACACGTTTATACGAAACTGGTGCAATAAGCAATGTAAATCTTGAGGCATTCATGGATCCTGATCTCATTCACTACGGCGATCATCAACCCATGATCGGTCCCATCGACCCAACAACAACCGGATCCGAACCTCGCATCGACGAGTTAGGAGAGAGCGCGCATGTGGAACGGTGGTCATCTACGAGTCCCGGGTCGCCATGAATGAACTTATGTAATCGCTTTTTGCTGTAATCAAAATTTATAATACAAGATTTATTTCACAAAATTGTCGTGCACTTTAATTTAAATTGAAATTATTATTTTTTATTTTAAAATACTAAGCGCCATCTCGGATGGCTTTTCCTTTGTGTTTTACACATAGGAGTCATCTGAGATGGCTTTTAGGTCAAAAAATGAAGGGAGACGCCATCTCCCTTGGCTCCTGCTCCTGATTTTCAGTGCAGGAGCCATCTTAGATGGCTCCTGCTTGTATTTTTGTCCTGAAACTTGGTTATTTGCGTAAAAAATTTCAAAAGTTGGTTATTTTGGTTTTTTTTTTTTTAAAATTGATTATTCCAAAAAAAAATTCTCCGTATTCTAATTATATATTTGAATTAATTTTATAATTAAAAAATATTCGTGTTCTAATTATTAAAAATATTATAATTATTTAATAAAAAATTCTCAAATTGATAATTTGTTAGTTATATAAGTTTTTAGCTCTTCAACTAAGGGAAAAATATTGATCTATATAACTAATGTGTATAAAAAAATATTTATATTAAATAGTATAGCTACATAAATTCTATTAACAACCAATTTAAAAATATTAAATAATCACTCTTTATGATTTTTAACATTGATAAAAATAAAATTTAAATTTAAATTTGCTTTGTTACGAACATAATTCTAAAAGAATATGATAGCAATATTTTTAAAGAAATTTTGACATGATTGTAATAAAGAAATTACTGTTTAAAATTTAAGTACAAAATCAATAAAATAATTAAACTATTTATAATACCATTCAATTATAAATTATTAATTTTAGTTTAATATAGAGAGGAATAACATTATCATGATCGTGTCTACTAGAGATGGCAAAAAAATAGTGGTGGTCCGCATGCCGATCTGTTCATCTGTTAAAAAATGGTGGATAGATTGAGATTTTAAATCCACCGTTTATCAAAATTTGTGCTGTTAAAGACTCTCGTCCCCCATTATTAGATTTGAAATATTTTTAATAAATATTTATTTTTAATATATTTTAGTATTTTAATATTTCATTATTTCATGTTTATCAACTATATTTTTTCAATCTGTTTGAAAATATTTGATTTTAATTTTTGATTCGGTGTGAAAATTATCAGGGTTCATATCAAGCACAACGCGTCTGATCTTTCAGATGGTTAACATTTTTTTTGCTTTTATTTTATTTCCTGATTTTATATTTTAAATGTTTGAAACTTCAAAAAATCATGTAAAATTCATTTCTAGTCTAAAATTTATGAAAAAATTCACAAAAATATTTTGAAATATTATTTTTATGAATTTTACTTTTCCATAATTTTATTTTCAGATTTGATATTTTTTTATGATTTTTCTCTTTTATTTTATATTTTTAATTGTTTTAAAATACTTTTTGACATTTAAAAATTCTAAAAAAATTAGGGAAGGATCCAATGGTCATTTGATAAATATTGGTGACCTCATTTTATTTTTATTTCTGTTTTTTCTATTTTTTGCTTTTTTTGGTTTAATTCATCATTTCTTTTTATTTTAAAAATAGCTTTTGACTTAGAAAAATTCTAAAAAAATTTGTCAACACTTGTTGGCCTATGATTGACCTTGGGAGATTTTTTTGGAATTTTATTTTGATGAAAAAAATACTATTTATGTATTTCGTCAATAAAATCCAATTAAATAACCTAATTTCAATATTTTATTTAATTCTTTATTTTCATTTTTATTTTGTTGAATTTTTTAATTTAATTTGAAGTCATAAATTTCCTCAACATCAATGGAATTTGAGTATTGATAGGTCTCTTGGCCAAATCCATCAAGAGAGTTGATTGATTTTGACGAAGTTAGATCGATTAAATTCATCTGATGCGAAATAAACTTGAAATTTATTTTATCTGCTCCATCTTATTTTTCTTGTGTCCTGATTCGGAAAAAGTGATCAATTGGTGGCATGAACTTCAAAGTTCAAATATAAGCTCCAAAAGATGACTTGAGTTTTGATCTTGTTTCAACACTTGTGGCGCTTGTCATGTGGTCGCGTTGATTTCTAATCAAGCTTCTGGCAAGTTTCCATCAACTTTGGCCATTTGAAACTCACAATCATTTTTGATCAAGTGATGTGATAATTTCAAAACCGGTGATATACTTGATACGAAACAATTGAAACTTGTCGTGTGGTCGCGTCGATTCTATCAAGCTTCTGGCAAGTCTTCATGCATAAGCTTCAAGATGGTCACCTTGCTGACGACTAATTATTAATCTCACTAACATTTATTAATTTCTCTTTATTTTTCCGCTCTTTAATTTCCGCATTTATTTTTATGCTCTTTATATTTACGCACTTTACTTTTGCCATTTACATTTCATGTTATTTTTCCTTTTGCTCATTTGAGCATTTTACTTTCTTGTTATTTTGAATTTGGTCACTTGAGCTTTATTTTTATTTTCAAAACTACTTAATAATTCAACCTAAACAAAAAAAACTTTTAATTGGACTTGGTCACTATCCTTGTGCTTGGAGCTTGATCTTTGGACTTAGGATTAGGACCTTTACCTCAACTTGGAAGATCTCTGTTGCTCTTGGTGTTATTTTGTCATTGTCTGGTTATTATCTTTGTATGCATGTTATTCCGTTATACTTAAATGATTAGTGGATTTCCTCAAAATACAGTCGTTACTCAGCCCGTTTTTCTGTAGACAAGAATGCACCCGAGGCATAGAATTATCTGAAGCATGGTTTTTTTATCTGGTTATTTGTTGCTTGTGTGGGTTATCCAAAGGATGGGATGTAGTATTGGCTCTTGATGTCAATTACTAATTTTCTCACCCGGTTAGATCTTTCTTTACCGTTATATTTTACTTTATGCACTTAGGTTAGCCCCTTCATCTCCTCTCTATTCTTTAATTTTCAAAATCTTCCCTCTTTTTCAAAGGATTCTTGTTTTTTTAAAAAAAAACTTGAACCGCTTTCGTAGAAAACTTGGACTTATAGGTCCATGAACTTTTCATATTGGTTTTTCCTAATAAACTTTCAATCCATTTAATTATAACTGTAACTTCTTTTTTTTGTAAGAATAAAAAATACTTAACCTCATTCAAACTCTTTTTGAGCTCTTTGTAGCTTTTCCAAATTAACATTTTTACTAAAATCAACCAACACACAAATTTGGTCTTTTTTAGCCGAACTACGTGGTTTTAATTTCAACATTGCACATTGTTGGTATGTAGGGCTAGAACTCATTGGTAGTTATATCAAACCAAGAATCCTAAAAAATACTTCTTGTTTTGTTTTCTTTTAAACTCTCCAAACATGTTTTGTACAAACTCTTTTTAACGCATATATAATTTTTTTCAAAAAAAGGTTCCTGCGGAGTACCGTAGATGCTTTGGGTTCCTGTTATACCCCAAAATTTTCCCTCCTACTTCTCAAGACAATCCATAACTTCATACTCAAGAATTTCACAAGGGTTGATCAAATAAACCCTCTCATAAGCAATCAATCCAAGCTAAGGTTTTGCTCCTCTAAAGTCAAGATGGATCTCCAGTGATTTAAGTGGTCATCATATCTCATCATATGCTTCAAGGGATCACCATATCAAGTTTCAAGCCTTAAAAGTCAAAATTGCTCATTCAATGGCTCAGATAGCTGAGAATCAGTTGTATTGGATAAAAAGTCAACTATGGTCAACATACAGTCAAACTTCATAATTTTTGGTCAACATCAATATTTTGAAGTAATATTCATCATTTGATCAAGGGTTGATCATGATTCCTCAAGAAAAGTCAAGATTTGATCAAAAGTCAAAGTTTCTAAATTAGGGCTTTTTAGACAAAAGTCAACAGAACTTTGACCAAACATAACTTCAACATACTTTATCAGAAATTTTTCCACCAAAGCTCATTTTAAAGGGAATTAAATTCTCTACAACTTCATGTCTCACAAGCTTGGGCTAGAAACGCTTCATTTGGAAGTTATAGATCAAAATATTACAGGTCCTCTTAAAAAGTCAACAAAAAGTCATCTTCTTGAAAAGGAGTGTTCACGAGCATGGAAGCTTCAATGAAAATGAAACCAAAAGGGGTGTTTAGAAGACATCTTGAGTTTTCTAAAAAGTCCAAGAACACCCAAAAATATGGAAAATTGAGCAACATAAAAATTGTGCAAGTTGAGCATTTTTGGGGAGGTGCATGAAGAAAAATACTTAGCAAACGCAAATATTTTTCAAATGGGCCTAAGATTTTATGATTCAAGCTTGATTATAAGATTCAGGGGTGGCAATTGAATCCATTAAAACAAAATCCATCCAATCCACCCACCAAAAAGTTCATCTAATTCATCCACCAAATGAAAAATAAGTTAATGGATTGATCCAATTCATCCATTTATATATATGGATTGATCCAATCCATCCAGCATATTTTAATGATCCAATCCATTATTCTTTAGATTAAATAAATGAATTTCTTTTTAAATTGAAAAAAAAGTTTTTAGAAAAAAGAAAATAATAAAATTAGATTTTTTTAAAAAAGAACTGATTTTTTTTTAAAAAAACTGAAATATTTTTTTTAAAACTTAAAAAAAATCATTTTTTAGAAAAAAAAAACATTTTTTTATACATTTTATTTTATTTTTAATTTGTTAAAAAAAAATTTTTTACTTTTTTCGAAACTAAAACTGAGAATTTTTATTTTTTGAAAAAGAAAACTAAATTGTTTTAAAAAAAAAAATTTTTTTTTCGTAAAAAAAACATTAAATTTTTATTTAGAAAAATAACAGTAAACAAATTTTATTTTTTTTTATAAAACTGTAAAAAAAATTTTTGAAAAAAACTGTAAATTTTGAATAAAGTTTTTTCTTCTAAAAACTGAAAACATAATTTCAAACAAAAACTGGAATTTTGTTATTAAAAAAAGTATTTTTTAAAAAAAAAAAACTGTATATTTCTTTTAAAATAGATGTTTTGATTTAAAAACTGAATAAAAAAATTTTTCTAAAAATAAATTTGAAAAGAAAGATTTCAAAAAGTTTTTCTAAAAAAATTAGTTTTTATTTTCAAAACTGAAAAGAAAATTTATTCGAAAAAACTGGAATTTTTGTTTTTATAAAAAAACTTGATTCATTTTTATAAAAATTGAAACGTTATTTTTAAAGACATTTTTTATTTTTATTTAAAAAACTGAAATTTTTTTCGAAGCTTAAAATTTATTTTATTTTGAAAAAAACTAATTTTTCTTTTAAAATTGATACTTTTGTTTTTATATTTTTTAAAAATAAAATTGGATGGATGGATATTCATCCATTAAAATGTTGTTAATTGATGGATTGAATTGGTTATATTTAAGGAAGTTTTAATGGATTGTAATGGATTAATGGATTGTTTTGATCCATCCATTAACAATCAAATCCATATATATCAAATTCATCCATTTTGCCACCTATTGAAGACGAAGTAGAAAAGCGGATAAGACACCGGAAAAGTATGAAAATGCAAGAACGTGTGTCATGATTCTTGGCATGCAATGCATATGATTTATTTTTCATAATTATTTTTATTGTTCAAGGAACTTAATAAAGACAATTTAATTTACAAATATCAAAGTATAACACATTTGAAATCTTGAAATAAACTCATATCATTAATAAAATATTTTGAGGATTACAACTCTTTAATCGAGTTTCAATGATCCCAAGTGCAAGAGAGAAATCAAGATAAAAACTACAAGTCATAAAGAATCAAATTTATAGAAGACCCTTCTTCATATGACCTCTTCCTCTTGAGCTTCCTAATCTCTTCCTTCAATTTCGTTATCCAATACGTGTAAACATAACCTTCCAAAGCACCGGACTGGAGAAGTATGAGAATGAGCAGGGCACTAAGAGTTGGTGAACAGGAAGAAAGTAAATCGTCTTGCTTCTCCATCATCTCAACAACACGACTCTCAAGAATTTCAATCAGATCATCCTTTTCTTTCAAGTCTACCGCATAAGACATCTTCATGGTATGATACTTATTCTTCCAAGCTTCCTTCTCTTGTTGCATATGAACCAAAGCAAACTAAAGATCCTCTATGTCATTTGAACTCTAAGTAGTAGCCAAGAACAAATCAGCAAGAGGCTCCTCTTGAGAATACGACATCTTTAACTTAATAGCTATTGCTTGAACCCATTGAAGACAAGGCTCCAAAGAAACAACTCCTATCTGCCCTAGATTCTCTTTTCCTTTCCTATGAATATAACGCCAACATTTTTCTATATCCTTTCTAGCTGCACTGTGGTCTTCACCCTCTTTAAAAAATAAGCCACTCACATGAATACTCTTTGGTATATCCCTCATCAGATAACCAAGCTGACGACGCGCAAGAACAAGATTTTAGCTAATACATCCATCTGTACTAAGAAGAGGCACATTGGGAAAACTACCACAAATGTTGATAATTTGCATATCATAATAAACTTGACGATACCACACAATATCAGAATGCGTGAGAGCCATGATCTTTGGCGCCCAACGAGATCCCCTCATAGGATCCCAAAACGCATCAGCTATAGGTAAATAAGAAGTAAACAACCGGTATATCAATGGCGTACAATAGATAATCTGTGCTAAATAAAAGTATGTGTACAAAATGGATGGTGGGGAGAGAAAAAAAGTATTTTTTTTATAATTTTTGGTTTGATAGAACTTTCAATGAGTTCCAGGCCTACATACCAACAATGTGCAATGTTGAAATCAAAATCAAGTAGTTCGGCTAAAAAAGACCAAAATTGTGTGTTGGTTGATTTTAGAAAATGTTAGTTTAGAAAAGGCACAAAGAGCTCAAAAAGTTGGGATGAGGTTAGGTGTTTTTTAGTCTTGTGAAAATAAAATTCAAAGTATTATTAAATGGATTGAAAGTTTATTAAGAAAACAAAGTTTGAAAATTCATGGACCTAAATCCAAGTTTTTTATGAAAAAGGTTCGAGTTTTGTAAAACAAGAATCCTTTGAAAAATAGGGAAGATTTAGAAAATTAAAGAATGAGGAGGAGATGAAGAGGCTAACCTAAGTGCATAAAGTAAAAGGTAAGGGTAAAGAAAGATCTAACCGGGTGAGAAGACTAGTACTTGACATCAAGAGCCAATACGATACCCCATCCTTTGGATTACCATATAAGCAACAAATAATCAGACAAAAAAACCAAACTTCAGATAAATCAATTCTTTTAGGTGAATTCTTGTCTTGAGAAAAATGGGCAGAGTAACAGCTGTATTTGGAGGAAATCCACTCTCAATCAAGTATAACGGAATAACCTGTATACAAAGATAATAACCAGACAAGACAAAATAACACCAAGGGCAAAGAAATCTCCAAGTTGAGTTAATGGTCCTAATCCTAAGTCCAAAGATCAAGTTCCAAGCACAAAGATATTAACCAAGTCCAATTAAAAGTTTTTATGTTTAAGTTGAATCAATTATAGGATAATTTTTATGTGGGGTTTAGGGTTGCATAAAATAACTGCTAAGTTTTAATTGCGATGAAAATTCTGTTTTTTATGTTGATCTGTAGTGTTATATCGTTCTGTCTGTTATGGAAATGTTGGTTCCTATGTTATATTGGTTGTGGTTTGTGTTGAATCGTTGTTGTGACTGGAAAAGGAGGAGATATCATGGGTATAAGTAATTGAGGGAGGCGACCATCCCAGTGAGGATGAAGAGAAGTGGAGGCGACCACCCCCATTGGAGAAGAAGAATGAGACGACCGCTGAGAAGAGGGAGGCGTCCATCTCATTGGCCCCTAGAAGAGGGAGGCGACCGCCTCAGGTACCCAGGGTGGGCGCCTCACTCACTCCCTTTCTTGCTTTCACGTGGCAAGGCTTAGCAACAGCTTAGTTTGGTTTCTGTCTTGGCATCTTAGAATAGTATAACATAATTATAGTTAGTAAATTGAGTAGAATTGCTAGCAGAGTGAAAAGAATAATGGGCAAGTAGCAGAATAATACTCCTATCAGTAACATATAACCATAGCAGAAGGGTGAATTGCAGGAACAGAATTATAGCAGACAATATAAATTGAATAGCAAAATGATCCATCAAAAATGCAGAAGAATAATTGGTACTGGAAGAATTAATTAATAGAATTTAAGAGATTAAGTATTAATGCTGTAGGAGGTAAAACAATGCAGAACACTAGACTGTCAGTCAATTTAAGCGGAAAAATTAGTTTCTCGGAATTGGACGAAATTTTGCAGAGTAGTTCGGGTATACGGGTAGTTAAATAAAACTGTTTCGTTTCGTTGAAATTCGCGTTGGTTGCTGGATTTGTAGGTACTGTCTGAACGATGTTGTTGTTCCCAAATTGGGCAATCTATGAATCGTAGGCTTAAATGGCCAAAGTCAAAAACTGAAGTTGATTGAATAAATTTATAAATTGTATTGTGTTGTCGTTGTTAATTGTTGTTGAGGTCGAAGTTGATTGTTTAAGTTGATGCAGTTAATGCATGATTCAAGTTGCCGTTGTTTTATGTTGTTGTTGATGCTGTAGTCATTATATCATACATAACATGTGCATTACCAAGTTGGCCTGGATTGGCACCACGTTGAAAGTTGAAGGCTTATGCCTTGTTGAATGCCTCGATAACCTGGCATGATTTTAAGTTGGGATTTTTACTCCAAACGGATCCACATGCATTTGCATTTGTCGAGTCGCATCCGAGTTGCATTTTAAGTTGTTGTTGATTATTATGTTGTTTTGTGGAATATCGTAGGTTTTTTATTAAAGTAGTAATTATTGTATGATTCTTTACCTAGCATATGAATTATCGTACTTTTGCTTATATTTTTCGATATCTCACCCTTTCTATTTTGTTAGCCGTTACCTTTATATTGGTAACGTGCAGGTAACGAGGAGTAGAAGGTTTAGTAGCTTATGGTGTCGTCGCTTTGATACGTAGCACTCGGGGGGAATTGAACGCTTGTTTCTTTTATGTTTACCATATTGCTTTTGTTGAATTAAGTTGTGGTTTTGAGAAATAATTGTGATTTCCGTTGCTTAAAGATGCTATGCTATTTTGGAAATTATTCATGTTGAGAATCCGCTGCGGTTTATTTATTTAAGTTGAATTATTGGAGACTAAATCTGTTTCAATTGTTTCGTATTTATTATGTGCTATGAATCCGCTGAGAATTAAATTGTTTTAATGTTGATTTCAAGTTGTGAAAAGTGTAATGCCTCAAGTTTTAAGTTGAAATTTTGGCACTCTATTTTATAGGACGTTGGGTAGATTTGGGGTGTTACAAACTCCACCAGAATGTATATGCATGCACATCAAAAGCATGCCACATTTCAATTAACGGAATATGATCACAACATAATTCCATAAATAGTCAACACCATCAACAACACATGATAACAGCATAATCATGAATATACAACGTTAATTACAACACATGGAATTAACATCTATCAAGTATACACAACGTCAACGATGAACAACAACGAATTACAACGAATTCATCCTACAGAAAGCCATATCAATCCATCAAGATTCAGTTACTGGTTTTTAAAAAATGTTTTTAATAGATAGTGCGTGCTCTCAGCTTTCAAACGGTACCAACTACGCCTAAATCAGAGTTACGATCGCAAAGATATGATCAAAACAGTTTTTCAAAAGTATATGTTCAATTCTGTCCAGCTTGGGTCGATGCATAAGCTCATGTATTAATATAAAACTAGCTTGTGTCGACACAAGCATCGTATGCGTCGATGCATACGTTCTGTAAAATCCCATTCTCTATTTTTCTTCAGTATGTGTCGACACATGTTGCTCTTGTGTCGATGCATAGCTCCCAAAAATGCCACATGAGTCGATGCATGGTTGTATGTGTTGACACAAGCAGTTTTCTTGCTTCATTTTCTTAATCCAATGCAGCTTGTGTCGATGCATAACCCTATGTGTCGACTCATGTTGCGTATTTTTCCCCAAAAACCTGTTTTTCTCACTGTTATGCAATCCCCATTGATTCACTCATCACCAACAGCCATAGTACAACCGAAACAATAATTATTATGTATTCTCACATCCAATTAACAACAAAACTACACCTCCTAATTAATCCACAATCAATCTACACATATTAACCATTCTTATAATTCCAATTGAGGTTTTTACGTTGGATTATATCATTAGGGCATAACCTAGGAAATTCTAATTCGAGATTCCTAACGTATCAAACCATCCTATTGTTTATCAAAACCTAAAAGGCATATTAACCAAACAAAATCACCCTTACCTTGTGATGATTACGACGATTTGGATTTTTCTCCTCTTCTCTTCTCTTCTCCAATGTCGTAGAATGAAAACTCTAATTCTTTCACTTCTTCCCTTTTTCCTTTATTTATTCATTTTATTATTCCAAATAATAAAAATAACATAATTAGAGTAATTAGAGCGTTTTACTCCACACACCCTCCAATTCAACTTCACACCCCCAACACTTCCTTTTATTTATTTAATTAATTAAATCCAATAATTCAAAATACTAATAATTAAACTTCTAATTAAATTAATAATTAAAATTCTAATTATTTAATAATTGAATTATTTGGGGTGTCACAACTCTCCCCTACTAAAAAGAGTTTTCGTCCTCGAAAACATACCTTAGACGAAAAGTTCAGGATACAAGTCTTTCATCTAGCTCTCGGCTCCCAAGTAACATTTCCACCTATTGGTCCTCCCCAAGCTACTTTCACCAGAGCTATCTCTTTACCATGCAACCGCTTCAACTTCCGATCCTTAATTCGCAGTAATGCTTCTACCAAATTATCTCGTACCTATATATCATCTACATGAATCTCATAAGACGGATCAACAATGTACTTCCTCAATGAGATACATGGAAGACATCATGCAAATTCATAGCGGCGGTAAAGCAATCGATAAGCAACTCTTCTAACCTTCTTGGTAATTTGAAATGGACCAATAAAGCGCGAGTCAACTTCTTTGACTTCAAGGCTCGACCAATATCGATCATAGGAGTAACTCGCATAAACACATGATCTCCTTCACTAAACTCAAATCCTTCCTCCCTTACCATGATAACTCTTCCGACTACGAGAATCTCTCATCTTCTTTTGAATCATCTTAATCTTTTAAGTCATTGGACAATTTTCGGTCCAATTACAACACTTTCTCCATATTCGTACCAACACAATGGTGTCCGACACCTCCTACCATACAATTCCTCAAGCGGAGCCATACCAATACTCGAATGAAAACTATTGTTGTAGGTAAACTCAATTAATCGTAGATAACTATCCCAAGCTCCACCTTTCTCCAACACACAAGCTCTTAACAAGTCCTCTAACGATGAATCGTTCTCTCCGTCGACCATCATGCGGATGATAAGCGAAACTCAACCTCGACTTAGTACCCAAAGCTTATTGCGGTTCCGTCCGAATTGGACGTAAACCTCGGATCTCTATCCGACATAATACCGAAGGAATAACGTGCAAACTCACGATCTTCTCAACATACAATTCTGCCAACCTCTCCATCGGATAATCCATTCTTATTGGAATAAAGTGAGAAGATTTCGTCAACCGATCAATAATAACCCAGATAGAATGACAATTCTTCGCTGTCCTTGGCAAACCAGACACAAAATCCATAGAAATTTCATCCCATTTCCAATCCGGACAAACAATGGTTCCATCAATCCGCGGTTTCGATGTTCAATCTTCGACTTTTGACAAACCAAACAAGCATACACAAACTCAATTTCCTTTTTCATTCGAGCCACGAAAATAACTTTTCAAGTCATGATACATCTTAGTAGCAGGATGAATACTCAATCCACTACGATGTCCTTCTTCCAAAATACTCTTCTTAAGTTCTGCAATATCTGGAACACACACCCTATCACCAAACCTCATAACACCGTTCTCATCAATTCGGAATTCACCTCCTTGACCTTGGTTGATCAATGTCAATTTATCAACTAAACCGACATCAGATTTCTTCCAATTCGAATCTCCTCCAGAATGCCACTAGTCAAATTCAACATACCCAACTTAACACTATCATAAGTAGTCTCACATACCAAACTCAAATCTCTGAACTGCTCAACTAAATCCAATTCACACACCATCAACACAGACATATGCAACGACTTCCTACTCAATGCATCTGCAACCACGTTTGCCTTACCAGGATGGTAATTCAAACCAAAATCATAATCCTTTAGAAATTCTAACCATCTTCTCTGCCTCATATTTAGCTCTTTCTGATCGAAGAGATACTTCAGACTCTTATGATTGCTGAATACCTCGAATCGAGAACCATATAAATAATGCCTCCATAATTTAAAAACAAATACCACAGCTGCCAACTCTAAATCATGAGTCGGGTAATTCCTTTCATGAACCTTCAATTGTCTCGAAGCATAAGCCACTACCTGCTTATCTTGCATCAAAACACCACCTAACCCCATCAATGACGCATCATAATACACAACAAAAGATTCTGCCGGATTTGGCAAAATCAGAATCGGAGCACTAGTCAACCTCTTCTTCAACTCTTGGAGTCTTTTCTCACATTCAGAATCCCAAACAAACACTTGACCCTTTCTTGTCAACTTAGTCAACGGCAAAGCTAACTTCGAAAATCCTTCAATGAACTTTCTGTAGTAACCCGCAAGACCAAGAAAACTACGGATTTAAGCATTCTTCGGCGCTTCCCATTGAGATACTGCTTCTACCTTCGTAGGATCAACAACAATACCATTTTTGGAAATCACATGACCAAGAAAGCTTACTTAACTCAACCAGAATTCACACTTGGACAACTTCGCATAAAGCTTCTTCTCTTTCAACAATTCCAACACAATTTTAAGATGTTCGACATGCTCTTCGTCACTCTTCGAATAAATCAGGATGTCATCAATAAAGACCACCACAAACGTATCAAGATACGGATGAAATATCTTGTTCATACACTCCATGAAAACACCAGGTGCATTAGTAACTCCAAACGGCATAACAGAATACTCATAATGTCCATACGTCGTTCTAAATGCAGTTTTCTGAATATCTTCTGTCTTCACACGAATTTGATGATATCCAGACCTCAGGTCAATATTACTGAATACACAAGCTCCAACTAGTTGATCCATCAAATCATCAATCCTCGACAATGGATACCGATTCTTGATTGTAACTTTGTTCAACTGCATGTAATCAACACACAGTCTCATCGAACCCTCTTTCTTCTTAACCAACAACACAGGAGCACCCCACGGCGAAACACTAGGACGAATAAACTTCTTCTCCAATAACTCTTCTAACTGTTTCTTCAATTTAGATAATTCGGATGCCGACATGCGATAAGGCGCCATCGACACTAGACTAGTTCCAGGAATCAAATCTATAGTAAATTCCACTTCTCTCTCAGGTGGCAATTCACTAACATCTTCTGGAAACACTTTTGGAAATTCATTCACCACTGGAAATTCATCACTCTTAGACTTTCCTTTCACTTCCATCAAGGAATACAACATAAACACCACCGCACCATCATTAACAGCTAAATTCATCTGCTTAACTGACATAGTCACATCTTCGACTCTAGCTTCTTTAGGGAAAATAACTGCCTTCACAAAACAGTTGATATGAACCTAGTTGAATTCCAACCAGTTCATTCCAAGGATGATATCAAGTTGTTCTAACAGTAGGCACACAAAATTCATACCGAAACCTCTACCAAAAATCACAATAGGACAATTCCTACAAACAAATAAAGTACTCACTGAACCCGACGCAGGAGTGTCAATAACCATACTTCCATCCATATTAGAAATATCCAATTTCAATCGTTTAGCTTAATTTAAAGCAAAAAAAGAATGTGCTGCTCCAGTATCAATAATCACAATCAAAGGTATGCCATTAATAAAACATGTACCTTTAATCAACCGATCATCTGGCTTAGTCTCTGATCCAGACAAGGCAAACACCTTACCACCAGCTTGTTCTTTCTTTGGCTTAGTACACTACGGACGAGTATGACCCTCTTCTCCACAGTTGTAACAAGTCACCATTCTCACTCTACAATCATTGGCCACATGCCCGAGCTTCCCACACTTGAAACACTTCCTATCATTACTCTTGCAATCTTGTATATGATGCTCCGTCTCACCACACTTGTAGCACTTAATGGAAGAACCAGAATCTCCCCCACTAGGATTTTTCCAACCACCGGTTCTCTGATTATTCCTATCATAAGGTTTCCCATGATCCATCTGTTGTTTTCCTTTCCGATCAACGTACCCTCGAGCATTCGTTCGAGTATTATCAAGATCCTCTTCCAGAATCCTACTACAGTCCCCCAAGTCAGAAAACCTTTGGATACGCTGATACCAGTTACCCTGCTTGATTTCATCACGAAGATCATTCTCAAACTTGATACATTTTGAAAATTCTCCATCTGCATCGTTTTTGTAGTGAGCATAGTACTTCGCCAACTCAATAAATTTTGAAGCATACTCACTCACAGTCTTGTTGCCCTGTTTGAGCTCCAAGAACTCAATCTCCTTCTTGCCCCGAATATCTTCAAGAAAATATCTCCTCAGAAAAGCTCTCCTGAATACAGCCTAATTTAGTGTAACACCATCTTGTTCCATTTCTGTCCTGGTAGCAACCCACCAGTCATCAGCTTCCTCCGCCAGCATGTGAGTACCATATCTCACCTTCAGCTCCTATGCACAATCAAATACTCTGAAGATCCTCTCGATCTCCTTCAACCATCTATGAGCACCTTCGGGATCATGAGTGCCTTTGAACAATGGAGGATTGTTCCTCTGAAAGTTTCCCAACTATCTATCCGCACCAATAACAGCTCCTAGCTGATTCCCTCCAAGTACACCAGCTAGCATTCCCAAAGCTTCAACGATAGCAACATCGTCTCTTCTGTTACCTCTTTCGGCCATTGTTCTGTAAAATTACAAAACAATCTCATCAAAACACAAGTATCGACAGTGTTACCTTGCACTAGTCGCATACAAAAGGAATAATGATTCTAAGACACAATCGACTATGCTCTGATACCACTATTGTAACACCCCTTCTAAAATACCCCGCGGATTAATATTTAAATCAGAGTTAACAAAACGAAAGGGGCGTCATAACTTATTTAAAAATAGAAAATATCATTAACATGTCATACTTCACTGAGGACTTATAAAAATATAATTCAAAATCCAAGATTATGTTATACACAGCAGAAAATAGTAACCAAAACGGAATAAACTCCAATTCATGAGTATTCCCAAAATAAACCAAAGGAAAACAAGTTAAACTCTATGATTTTCAAAACAATCGTTCCCCAGTGTTACAACTACCAGAGCATGACACTGATACGCGGACAATCTAAATAGCACAGCTCAAAGCTATCCTCACCAGCTCCTAAGCGGCTAATACTTCTATCTGAAATCATCAAAGTAAGGGTGAGATTTCATCAACAATTAAAATGCATTATGCATTTCTTTAAAGCAATAAAACAATCAATACATTATTCCACCCTCATTAGTATATTCAGATTTCAGTTCACAAATCCAATTCACACAGATCAATATGCATATAACAACATTCAATGAAATTATAACATTGGAATCCATCCTAACATGTTATAATCCCATATGCAATGCAGACTCAATGCATGTGGTACCAAAATGTGAACTAAGTCACCAACATCGATTCGTCCACAATCACCCGGACACGAATCCAGCCTCACCACCCATAATCACCCAGGCGGTTATGTATCGAGCCAAATTCCACACAATGGGAATTAACTCCACCAGAATGTATATGCATGCACATTAAAAACAATGCCACATTTCAATTAACGGAATATGATCACAACATAGTTCCATACATAGTCAACACCATCAACAGCACATGATAAAGATAATCATGAATATACAATGTTAATTACAACACATGGAATTAACATCTATCAAGTATACACAACGTCAATGACGAACAACCACGAATTACAATGAATTCTTCCTACGGAAAGCCATATCAATCCATCAAGATTCAGTTACTAGTTTTCTAAAAGGTTTTTAATAGATAGTACGTGCTCTCAGCTTTCCAACGGTACCAACTATGCCTAAATCGGAGTTACGATCGCAAAGATATGATCAAAACAGTTTTTCAAAAGTATATGTTCAATTCTGTCCAGCTTAGGTCGATGCATAAGCTCATGTATCAATACAAAACTAGTTTGTTTCGGCACAAGCATCGTATGCATCGGTGCATACGTTCTGTAAAATCCAATTCTCTATTTTTCTTCAGTATGTGTCGACACATGCTGCTCTTGTGTCGAGGCATACCTCCCAAAAATGCCACATGAGTCGATGCATGGCTGTACGTGTCGACACAAACAGTTTTCTTGCTTCTGTTTTCTTAAACCAACGCAGCTTGTGTCGATGAATAACCCTATGTGTCGACTCATGCTGCGTATTTTCACAAAAAACCTGTTTTTCTCACTGTTATGCAATCCCCATTGGTTCACTCATCACCAACAGCCATAGTACAACAGAAATAATAATTATTATGTATTTTCACATCCAATTAATAACAAAACTACACCCCTAATTAATCCACAATCAATCTACACATATTAACCATTCTTATAATTCTAATTGAGGTTTTACGTCGGATTATATCATTAGGGCATAACCTAAGAATTTTTAATTCGAGATTCCTAACGTATCAATCCATCCTATTGATTATCAAAACCTATAAGGCATATTAACCAGACAAAATCACCCCTTACCTTGTGATGATTCTTCGAACTCTGACGATTTGACTTTTTCTCCTCTTCTCTTCTCTTCTCCAATGTACGTAGAATGAAAACTCTAATTCTTCTCACTTTTTCCCCTTTTCCTTTATTTATTCCTTTTATTATTTCAAATAATAAAAATAACATAATTAGAGTAATTAGAGCGTTTTACTCCTCACACCTTCAAATTCAACTTCACACCCCCAACACTTCCTTTTATTTAATTAATTCATTAAATCCAATAATTCAAAAATATTAATAATTAAACTTCTAATTAAATTAATAATTAAAATTTTAATTATTTAATAATTCAATTATTTGGGGTGTCACAGAGGGCACTTTCCTTAAACTCAGTATTATAAAGCATTTTAGTTTTGATATCATGTGGCACACTCCCAAAGAATATGTTGCACTTCTTGGAATTGAGCTGGAGACCTGTGGAAGCAGAGAAATCATGAAAAGTTGTCATAAGTAAATTCAAGGATACGACATCTCCCCTGCAAAACAAAAGAATGTCATCGGCGGATGATAGATGTGTGATGTCCAAGCCCTCACATTTGGTATGATGGTTGGAGTTCGGATTTAATTGCATCTTCACTAGGCAGTGATTTAGGTATTCTATCATGATTAAGAATAGAAGAGGAGAGATGGTTATATGTCAATGGTTCAATCCTTGATGCCTACACATTTATTATTTTAATATATTATTTTTATAAAAAAATTTAAAATGTAATATTATTTTTCTACCTTTTCTTTTTATTGGGACCAATTTTAAAATTTTACACAGGACCTCTAAATTGTCAGGGACGGCCATGACTATATATTTGTTTATAATCAACCAAAATACAAAGTTTTATGTGTTTCTCCTTTTAAACAATAACTTTTAAATTTGCAACGCTATTAACTAATGATATTTTTGTCAAAATACTTATAATTCTTTTATATTTTATTTTTAATTAGTAAAAAATACCACAATGCAAATATAAATTAATTTTTATTCTAAAGGTTATTCTTCAAAATCACTAACAATTAATTATTAACAAATCAAAATATATTATAATTTTTTTGAATAGCAAGACAATATTATAATTTGTATACATAGTGTTATATTTAGAAAGTGAGAGTAAACCGGTAATGTTAAAGTCAAAGACAAGTGTAGTAAACTTGTTATCTATAATAGATGAAAAATTACTGTTATTAGTAAACATAAAAAAGAACCAAAGAAATAAAAAAGGAAAGAGACATATTTAGAAAATAGTTTGTTTGGCTTATTCATGGTAACGAAGCTTCGGTGTTCAGGTATAAATAATGTTCCACGTTACTATGAAATAACACAATTATTCAAGAGAAGTAAAAGTATATAATAACAATAATCAAAGAAGATATGATGAAGAAGTTGAGTATTTCCATAATTATTTCATTCCTATATTTACTAGCGAACTTCGTTGCAGTTCATTCTGCGGTCCTTGACATATCAAAATTTGGTGGAAAACCAAACGCAGATATTACCAAGGTAATAATTATTCTTGTTTATTTGATAATGAGAAAACAATTATTTTCTAATAATTATTCTTGTTGAATTAACAATGAGTTTCCTTTCATAAGGCTTTCACCTCTGCCTGGAATGAAGCGTGTGCATCAACAACTGCGGCAAAAATTGTGATTCCGTCTGGTACATACAAGATGGGTTTATTAGAAGTTAAAGGTCCTTGTAAGGCTCCTGTAGAAGTTCAAGTGGATGGCACAATTCAAGCACCTGGGAACAATGCTGACCTTAAAGGAGCTGAACAATGGATCAGGTTTGATGGTATAGAATCCCTTACCGTATCGGGAAAGGTGTTTTGATGGTCAAGGTGCAGCTAGCTGGAAAGGTGCTTCAATTGCTTGGAAAGATAAATCTCATGGATCAGGTTCCGACAAACGTGCAATTGTAAGTATTAATCACCTCACCCAAATAACTAACTATATTCAATAATGAAAAATAACTATATTCATAATTAAGTATTTTGGTTGAATTCATACAGAGTTTGTATTTTGCTAACTGCAAAAACTGCATGGTCACTGGAATTACATCTAAGGACAGCAAATATTTCCATTTTATGGTTTTGGCGTGTACCAATATCACATTTGATGGGGTCACAATTACAGCCCCTGATGAAAGCCCAAATACTGATGGAATCCACATGGGAAGATCAAATGGTGTTAAAATTATTAATACCAACATTGGTACTGGAGATGATTGTGTTTCATTGGGTGATGGTAGTAAAAATGTAATTGTCCAAAATGTGAATTGTGGACCTGGACATGGTATCAGTGTTGGAAGCCTTGGAAAGTATCCAAATGAAGAGAATGTAGCAGGTTTTACAGTTAAGAATTGTACTCTAACAAAAACTGAAAATGGTGTGAGGATTAAGACTTGGCCGATACAGGAAAAATTACTATTCTTGATATGCATTTTGAAGATATTATCATGAATAATGTCATGAACCCTGTCATCGTTGACCAAGAGTATTGTCCATGGAACAAGTGTTCAAAAAAGGTAATAATCACCTGCCTCGCATCTTTATATGTTCGTTATTATTATTAAATTTTAATTTAAATGACTAACATTTTAATTTGTATGGTTTAGAATCCATCTAAAATAAAGCTAAGCAAGGTTACATTCAAGAATATTAAGGGTACATCTGGAACAGCAGAAGGAGTGATTATTATTTGCAGCAGTGGTGTACCATGCGACGGGGTCGAATTAAATAATGTTGATCTCACATTTAATGGAGCACCAACCATCGCTAAATGTTCTAATGTCAAGCCATTAGTTACAGGAAAAGCTCCTGTTTGTGGAGGTACAGCTTCTTCTTCAGCTTCACCAGCTAAAGAGTAAGCTCCTGAAAAGTCAACTTCTAAAAATGAAGACGACGACTAGACAAACCATCCCCTTAATGCGAGGATAAAGAAAAAGAAGACAATTAGGCAATTCATCCCCTTAATGCGAGGATGTATGTAATAGTATAGTCCTATAGATATAGACATGTGTATTAAAACTATTTTCATCTATATTTATTTATTTTATACAAAAATAAATTTCACTTAATTTGTGTAATCACTTAGTAAAAATATATTGTTCAAAATACTTGAGACTCATAATTAAGAATGTTTCATTAAATGATGTAAGACGTACTAGGATGTCAACAAAGAAGCAGTAAATATTCAAATCCATAAAAATGGTTAGTTGAACCCTAAAAATGTAAAAACTATACAGACCCAAAGGAATATACTCAAATAGGACTCAAAGGTCAAGGAAGCTATTCTTCATACTATAAGGATTAGAAAATCCAAGACCATATTAAAAGTTCAATGGATTTAGGAAATTCGTAATTGCATATATAATTAGTACATAACCACCGCTACTAAAAACTTAACATTTGGTTCCGCCATTGATAAGTTTAGTGTATGCTATTTGGTTATGCTTTATTCCATTTTTATGTCATTTCCCTGATCACATTTATAGTCTCATTTCCATATGTTATTATTGACACTACTTTATATATATATATATATATATATATATATATATATATATATATATATATATATATATGCATCAAACCAATTTTTATTACATTGTATCATGAGTTTATTATATATAACTCTAAACTCATTTAAGAATGTTAATTATGAGTTTATTTCCCTTTATTGAAAATAATTTATATAGATTATTATAAATTGTAATGAGTTATTATGAGTTTTAATTATATATAACTAGAATTTAATCCGCACGTTGGACAGTATTTTTCCCTTAGTTTAACAGCTAAAAAATTAAACTTTTAATATAATTAAAATTTATTATTTTTTAATTATAATTGTTATAAAATTTTATAATAGTTTGTTGTAATAATTTTTATAATATTATAATTGTCATGAGTATTTATAATATAAAATTTGTTAGAACAAGTTATTTAATTTAGTGTGCTATATTAGATAAATTGTGATGTATTTTGGATAGTTTGAATTATGTTAATGTGTTATTTTACATTTTAATTGTTAACTTATATAAATTATTTAAAAATTATAATTTTTGATATGAAATTAAATATATATATATTTACTTACAAAAATAAGGATAAACATATTTTTTATAAAAATGAACTAGTTTAGGGTCGAGTAGCCCGCAGTTCAGACAAAGTTGGACGTGAGTAGTAAAATATGGCCATTTAAATATGGGTTTTTTGAATCCGTATTCGATATTTTTTTTGGAATAACCACTTTTTTTAAAAAAAATACAAAAATAACCAACTTTTGAAAAAATTTACGCAAATAACCAAGTTTCAGGACAAAGGATGGCTCCTGCACTGAAAATCAGGAGCAGGAGCCAAGGGAGATGGCGCCTCCCTTCTAATTTTGACCTAAAAGCCATCTCAGATGGCGCCTTAGTGTAAAACACAAGGCAAAAGCCATCTGAGATGGCGCCTCAGTGTTATTTTTAAAATAAAATAAAAAATTCAATTTTTTTTTATAAATACACACCCCTCCCTCCTTCATTTCTCACATTTGTTCAACTTCTCATCTCATATTCTCTCTTATTCTCTGTTACTCTCTCTTTTTTTCTACCATGACATCTCCATACATCCATACCAGAGATGGATACGTTGTTTTCTCGGCCTCAAAACCTCCAATGAAAATGAAATTTTGGCACATATTTACCATGGCCAAACTGAAAAAAGAGTTGATGCGTTGGTTAGAGGGAGAAATTGAAGATGGTGATGAAATTAGAAGGATTCAGAGGAAGCGAACAACCATGAACTGGTCAACCTCGAATTTGGTTGGAGGAAGTCAAAGCAGACGTCGGCGTTATTGCGATGATGTATGGTTCCGATGAGATTGTTTTGTGGTTGTAGTGTCTTAAATAAATTTTTGTGTTGTTGATGCGTCATAGTTCATGTTGTTGTTTCTTTTAATCGTGTAGTTTTTAATTTTGTTGTCTCCGTATTGTTGTTTCTTTTAATCATGTAGTTTTTAATTTTGTTGTCTCCGTATTGGTGTTTGTAATAAATGCGAATTAATGGAAAGAAGAAGATTTGTTACAATATTAAAAGTGCGATAAATGAAATACAAATTTTAGGATGTTGAGGTTGTACGGGGACAATTTTTCGATTGTGTCGGATTGACGACATAGACCACACTTTCTTTCTAGTTTATCAACGTCGTCCATTTCGGTTGTTATCGTTTGCTCTTGGGACGACCCTTTTATTTCTCCGCATTTGACTATTATGCCAAACTACTTCCCCTTTGCAGCCAATAATGCTTTTGCTACTAGTTCAAGGCATTGTTGTATCGTTGAGCAAGGTCCGAGACTTGTAAATTGGAGAAAGAAGTACTAGTGCATCTGATGAACATGTGCACGCTGCAATGACATGAGGGGCATTGAAGGCTGAAATTTTCCGATCGCCACCGAGATGGTAGTTTAACCTGTACTCTTGTCTAGGCAAACCCTCATTGTGGTCGATTATCTCTTTGACAATGAAGTTATGGTTATGTCGGTCGAATCTTGTAACAAGATGAGTGCTAGCTTTGCACTCTCGGCCTTAATAAATTTGACTTTCACTTCACACTTGTCCGGATTGTACCACCGCGTTCCACTTTTCACCTCTCTCGCAAACAAGGAGGCCATTCTAAAATATGTTGTACTAACCAACGAGTTATTGGAGTGCTCTTATGCCTTTGAAGACGCCGTTCATTGATTCGACTAGATTTGTTGTCATGTGGCCCCAACGCACTCCATTGTCGTATGGCGTGTCCACTTTTCCACTGCAGATTATCAACCCACGCCGCATCCGGGTTTTCCAATCGATCATTGCGATAATATGTAAAACGGTTGTGTTAGCGCGTATCTTGTATTCATATGATTTTCGAAGGCGGTTATCTTTGATCTCGCATGAAGTTTTGAACAATGTGTCTTGCGCAATAAACATGTGTAGACGGTGGGTCGTGCCAACCGTTGGCGGGATTATTGTACGCACTCTCAATTGAGGCATGTCTGTCAGAAATTAGACAAAGATCATGTTGTGGTGCTACGTGTGTTCGAAGATGCTTTAGGAAGAAACTCCAAGCTGCTCCAGTCTCTGCCTCTACAAGAGCATAGGCGATTGGGAACACGTTATTGTTGCCATCCTGTGCCACGGCCATCAGTAGGGTGCCCTTGTATTTCCCGTACAACCATGTTCCATCTATCTGTATGATAGGTTTGCAGTGTGCAAACCCAGTGATGCAAGGTCGAAAAGCCCAGAAAATTCTACTGAGTATACCATGTCCACTGACACAGGTACCGTCTTGGGAAAACGCCGGCGTATTCTCCAGAGCATAAACTGTTCCAGGAGCATACGTTCGCAGTGCATTCATGTAGCGAGGTAACTCTTTGTACGAACCCTCCCAATTTCCGTAGATTTGCTCGATAGCCTTGTTTTTTGCCAACCAGGCCTTTCTATACGAGGGGGTATAGTTGTATGTTGTAGTGATGTGGGATATTATTGTTTTCACCTTCAATGAAGGATCGCAGCTAACAAGAGGTAAGATTTCTTGACAAATGAGATCATGACTCAATTTCCGGTGATCCTGTGATTGTGTGGAATTAACACAAGTGTGTTCCGTCATAGAACCTATCACCCAGGAATCACTGCGCAATCTATACGATGCAGTTAGATGGAAGTTACACTCAGGGTGAGTACATATGATTCTGTATCTCTCTGCTGTTGTTCGATCCACATGAAAGTCATAGTTGTTTATCATGTGGAACTTTTTTATTGCTCGGACGCAATCTTCTTTTGAACGAAATTTGTCTTTGACTTTTAAATTTGCATCGATCGGGGTTGTAGAATATATCGGATGAATGGTCATCGTGGACATGTTCGGGTGGTCATATACGGAGGTGGTGTGAAGATCGATGTGGAGGCGTTGGCTTTCTTCCTCGGCCTCGATTCTTCATTTACCATGATGTTGAGCTGCGTCTCCTCTGCTTCTTCTTCGTCGAACATCCACCTCTTGTTCCTCCTCCGTAGGATCAACCCTCTCGTGTCACGGAACACGACGCAAACCGAATCGAGTCGTGGAATATTCATGATTACAAAACATGTTTTGCGGATCTTCGTCATCTTCAACACTACGGTAAAATGTTACTTGGTTCTCACCGGTAAAAGCAGGATGTTGGTAGAAAATGTTTGACGTCGGACCTCGGCGAAGTTTGTTCTAGTCTTTTTGAAATCTGAAAATTCGCATTGCTATTTAGACAAAATTGGAAATTTTTAGTGTTTCGAACAAAAACCGGATACCTCGTTGTATGTCTCGCCATTGAAATTTCTGATAACATATTGTGGTATGGATGACATTTCGATCGGGTTTGAGAATTTGAAATTAGGGTTTTTGATTTGATTAGGGTTTCTGATTTTAGTGTTGGAAATTAGGGTTTTATAATTGAAAAAAAAATCACATGCAGTCTAGGGTGGCTAGGGGACAGACCTATTTATCACTAGATTTGTAAAAAGCCAAGTTGAATGGCTCCTATGTGTAAAACACAGGGAGGCGCCATCTCCTTGGCTTTTGGGCCTAGTCATAAATAGAAGTGACACACTAGCTGCATGCAACCTGCCACCTAGCCTGGCACAAGCCATCTAGGATGGCGCCTTAGGGCAAATTTAAAGGGGAGGAGCCATCCCACTTGGCTCCTCCTTGACAAGTGTCATCCATGCATGCAAGGCCCCAACCACCTCATTAATTCCTCTCTTCTTGAATTACCTATAAATATGGCTTCTCATTTGTGTTTTTTCCATCACCACTCTTCACTCCTCCTCTATCTCTAATACAATTCTCTCTTTCTCAAATAAGTAGTAGAAATTTCAATCATGAGTCTCTTGACGTTGGGAGAATCGCACCGAGGAACAAGGGCGAACATTGCAAGCTATGTAAGTATCCTTTCATTTTTTTGTTTTCATTCTTTTTCTTGAATTTTTTTTGTTGTATTCTTTTTTTATTACATTTTAAATATTATTTACACTTTCTTACACAATTTATTTCCACATTATCTATAGGACATGAAAAAAATTTAGATGTCGCTCACATCACTATGATGTTCCGATCCGTTCATCGTTCCATACCTTGAACATGCCGGTTTGGAGAGGTTATTAAAATCTCCAACTACACGATCGATTCAAAGTTCATTCTAGCATTGTGTGAAAGGTAGAGACCCGAGACACATACATTTCATCTACCTATAGGTGAGTGTACTGTCACACTAGAGGACGTGTACATGTTGATGGGTCTTCCTATCGATGGCAAGGCGGTGAATGGTCCGTACAACAACCTAACAATATTTGCGAGTTGTTGGGTAGAGATATGGTCGAAGGTCCTACCGCAAGAGGCCAAGGTATATTTCTTTCAACTCTTAGAGAGTATTATTATTCTCTTGTTTTGGATGAAAATTCCACCGAAGAACAAAAAATAATAAAAACTAGAAACTACATTATGTTAATGTTTGGTAGTTTTTATTCCCGAAAATCGGAATAGTGTCAATTTTATGTATTTGAATTTACTTAGAGATGTCAATAAGATAGGAAGATATAGTTGGGGTTCCGCTGTTCTTGCCCAGCTATACTCCTCGTTGTGTAAAAATTGTATGAAAGACACATCAACTTTCAATGGATGTGCTTTCTTACTTCAAACATGGGGTTGGTGGAGAATGCAATCACTCAATCCCGTCAACGACCTACCGTTCACTTTTCCCTACGCAACAAAGTAAGTACATTGTTTATTTATTAAATTTTATTTATATTTTTCACATATATAAAATCCTAATATATTAAATGTTAATTCATTTAGGTTTAGCGTAGTGGGCATGGATTACGGAAAGAATCCGAGACACAATGTTCTCCTATACCGTAATCTAATAGACCACCTTGGACCAACCGATGCACGTCATTTCTATTAACTCCAAATTATTTTAAATTTAACGTATATTATTTTTATCATTATTATTAATCTCTATTATTTTTTTCAACAGTTTACATGGAGACCGTACTTGGGTTTGGACCATGTACCAAATGATGAAGATGTAGAGGTTTGGACCGCGAAGACTGCAATTATACGGTTCAACATTGTGGAGATGCACCACAGCGATCGTGTGAAGATGCAGTTTGGTATGTTCCAAGACATACCCCGCGATCCGATATGCTTGGATCCTTGGCATCTAAAAAGGGTCGATGCCCAATGGGGACTCAACAATTGGAGGAATTTTGTCAGGGAGTATTGTAGGATGTGGAAAAACCGAGCAGACCATATCCTACAATTTCCCGTTTATGAAGATGACGAGATTATGCAACACTCTCGTCAGTACATTGCTTGGTACCAGACAGTCACAGTTCCAGATATGCATGTTTCCCAACCTCGCTATTTGGTCGACCCTCGCACCTAGTGGGGGCAACCTCCAGAGTCACAACAACAACGAAGACAACGCTACCGCCAACAACAACCACCCCGACACTACCAACAACAACAACCCCAACACTACCAACAACAACAAGAACCACCCCAATAACACTACCAACAACCACCCCAACAACACTACCAACAACCATCCCAACAACACTACCAACAACCATCCCAACAACACTACCAACAACCATCAACTTCCCGCCAATCAACCCGACGACGTAGAACCACCACCACTCAATCCCAACCCCAACAACAACCTCATCACCCACCCACCCAATACTCACATATGCCACACACCCAAGTTCAATACACCGAACAAAGGGCATATGTCCAACCCCCCTATATGGGTCCATCTACATCTCACCTCACCCCAGACCATGGCTTCCCTGAAGAATATTCCCCAACCAACCCAACATTCCACCAACCATCGTCATACCAAACCCCCCGCCATTCATATGGGTACGAGACTCCTAACACCCAATTTCCTTTTTACCCCACACATTCACGGTCCACATATACGATGAGGGCGCTATAAATGGACCCTAACCCCAACCGCAACGACCAAGCGAGAACATGGGGACACGTTTATCTGGCGGTGCAATAAGCAATGTAAATCTTGAGGCATTCATGGATCCTGATCTCATTCACTACGGGCAGTCATCAACCCATGATCAGGTCCCATCGACCCAACAACAACCGGATCCAGAACCTCGCATCAGACGAGTTAGGAGAGGACGCGCATGTGGAACCGGTGGTCATCTACGAGTCCCGGGTCGCCATGAATGAACTTATGTAATCGCTTTTTGCTGTAATCAAAATTTATAATACAAGATTTATTTCACAAAATTGTCGTGCACTTTAATTTAAATTGAAATTATTATTTTTTATTTTAAAAATGCACTAAGGCGCCATCTCAGATGGCTTTTCCTTTGTGTTTTACACATAGGAGTCATCTGAGATGGCTTTTAGGTCAAAAAATGAAGGGAGACGCCATCTCCCTTGGCTCCTGCTCCTGATTTTCAGTGCAGGAGCCATCTCAGATGGCTCCTGCTTGTATTTTTGTCCTGAAACTTGGTTATTTGCGTAAAAAATTTCAAAAGTTGGTTATTTTTGTTTTTTTTTTTTAAATTGATTATTCCAAAAAAAAATTCTCCGTATTCTAATTATATATTTGAATTAATTTTATAATTAAAAAATATTCGTGTTCTAATTATTAAAAATATTATAATTATTTAATAAAAAATTCTCAAATTGATAATTTGTTAGTTATATAAGTTTTTAGCTCTTCAACTAAGGGAAAAATATTGATCTATATAACTAATGTGTATAAAAAAATATTTATATTAAATAGTATAGCTACATAAATTCTATTAACAACCAATTTAAAAATATTAAATAATCACTCTTTATGATTTTTAACATTGATAAAAATAAAATTTAAATTTAAATTTGCTTTGTTACGAACATAATTCTAAAAGAATATGATAGCAATATTTTTAAAGAAATTTTGACATGATTGTAATAAAGAAATTACTGTTTAAAATTTAAGTACAAAATCAATAAAATAATTAAACTATTTATAATACCATTCAATTATAAATTATTAATTTTAGTTTAATATAGAGAGGAATAACATTATCATGATCGTGTCTACTAGAGATGGCAAAAAAATAGTGGTGGTCCGCATGCCGCTCTGTTCATCTGTTAAAAAATGGTGGATAGATTGAGATTTTAAATCCACCGTTTATCAAAATTTGTGCTGTTAAAGACTCTCGTCCCCCATTATTAGATTTGAAATATTTTTAATAAATATTTATTTTTAATATATTTTAGTATTTTAATATTTCATTGTTTCTTGTTTACCAACTATACTTTTTCAATCTGTTTGAAAATATTTGATTTTAATTTTTGATTCGGTGTGAAAATTATCAGGGTTCATATCAAGCACAACGCGTCTGATCTTTCAGATGGTTAACATTTTTTTTGCTTTTATTTTATTTCCTGATTTTATATTTTAAATGTTTGAAACTTCAAAAAATCATGTAAAATTCATTTCTAGTCTAAAATTTATGAAAAAATTCACAAAAATATTTTGAAATATTATTTTTATGAATTTTACTTTTCCATAATTTTATTTTCAGATTTGATATTTTTTTATGATTTTTCTCTTTTATTTTATATTTTTAATTGTTTTAAAATACTTTTTGACATTTAAAAATTCTAAAAAAATTAGGGAAGGATCCAATGGTCATTTGATAAATATTGGTGACCTCATTTTATTTTTATTTCTGTTTTTTCTATTTTTTGCTTTTTTTGGTTTAATTCATCATTTCTTTTTATTTTAAAAATAGCTTTTGACTTAGAAAAATTATAAAAAAATTTGTCAACACTTGTTGGCCTATGATTGACCTTGGGAGATTTTTTTGGAATTTTATTTTGATGAAAAAAATACTATTTATGTATTTCGTCAATAAAATCCAATTAAATAACCTAATTTCAATATTTTATTTAATTCTTTATTTTCATTTTTATTTTGTTGAATTTTTTAATTTAATTTGAAGTCATAAATTTTCTCAACATCAATGGAATTTGAGTATTGATAGGTCTCTTGGCCAAATCCATCAAGAGAGTTGATTGATTTTGACGAAGTTAGATCGATTAAATTCATCTGATGCGAAATAAACTTGAAATTTATTTTATCTGCTCCATCTTATTTTTCTTGTGTCCTGATTCGGAAAAAGTGATCAATTGGTGGCATGAACTTCAAAGTTCAAATATAAGCTCCAAAAGATGACTTGAGTTTTGATCTTGTTTCAACACTTGTGGCGCTTGTCATGTGGTCGCGTTGATTTCTAATCAAGCTTCTGGCAAGGTTCCATCAACTTTGGCCATTTGAAACTCACAATCATTTTTGATCAAGTGATGTGATAATTTCAAAACCGGTGATATACTTGATACGAAACAATTGAAACTTGTCGTGGTCGTCGATTCTATCAAGCTTCGGCAAGTCTTCATGCATAAGCTTCAAGATGGTCACCTTCGCGACTAATTATTAATCTCACTAACATTTATTAATTTCTCTTTATTTTTCCGCTCTTTAATTTCCGCATTTATTTTTATGCTCTTTATATTTACGCACTTTACTTTTGCCATTTACATTTCATGTTATTTTTCCTTTTGCTCATTTGAGCATTTTACTTTCTTGTTATTTTGAATTTGGTCACTTGAGCTTTATTTTTATTTTCAAAAATACTTAATAATTCAACCTAAACAAAAAAAACTTTTAATTGGACTTGGTCACTATCCTTGTGCTTGGAGCTTGATCTTTGGACTTAGGATTAGGACCTTTACCTCAACTTGGAAGATCTCTGTTGCTCTTGGTGTTATTTGTCATTGTCGTTATTATCTTTGTATGCATGTTATTCCGTTATACTTAAATGATTAGTGGATTTCCTCAAAATACAGTCGTTACTCAGCCCGTTTTTCTGTAGACAAGAATGCACCCGAGGCATAGAATTATCTGAAGCATGGTTTTTTTATCTGGTTATTTGTTGCTTGTGTGGGTTATCCAAAGGATGGGATGTAGTATTGGCTCTTGATGTCAATTACTAATTTTCTCACCCGGTTAGATCTTTCTTTACCGTTATATTTTACTTTATGCACTTAGGTTAGCCCCTTCATCTCCTCTCTATTCTTTAATTTTCAAAATCTTCCCTCTTTTTCAAAGGATTCTTGTTTTTAAAAACTTGAACCGCTTTCGTAGAAAACTTGGACTTATAGGTCCATGAACTTTTCATATTGGTTTTTCCTAATAAACTTTCAATCCATTTAATTATACTGTAACTTCTTTTTTTTGTAAGAATAAAAAATACTTAACCTCATTCAAACTCTTTTTGAGCTCTTTGTAGCTTTTCCAAATTAACATTTTTACTAAAATCAACCAACACACAAATTTGGTCTTTTTTAGCCGAACTACGTGGTTTTAATTTCAACATTGCACATTGTTGGTATGTAGGGCTAGAACTCATTGGTAGTTATATCAAACCAAGAATCCTAAAAAATACTTCTTGTTTTGTTTTCTTTTAAACTCTCCAAACATGTTTTGTACAAACTCTTTTTAACGCATATATAATTTTTTTCAAAAAAAGGTTCCTGCGGAGTACCGTAGATGCTTTGGGTTCCTGTTATACCCCAAAATTTTCCCTCCTACTTCTCAAGACAATCCATAACTTCATACTCAAGAATTTCACAAGGGTTGATCAAATAAACCCTCTCATAAGCAATCAATCCAAGCTAAGGTTTTGCTCCTCTAAAGTCAAGATGGATCTCCAGTGATTTAAGTGGTCATCATATCTCATCATATGCTTCAAGGGATCACCATATCAAGTTTCAAGCCTTAAAAGTCAAAATTGCTCATTCAATGGCTCAGATAGCTGAGAATCAGTTGTATTGGATAAAAAGTCAACTATGGTCAACATACAGTCAAACTTCATAATTTTTGGTCAACATCAATATTTTGAAGTAATATTCATCATTTGATCAAGGGTCGATCATGATTCCTCAAGAAAAGTCAAGATTTGATCAAAAGTCAAAGTTTCTAAATTAGGGCTTTTTAGACAAAAGTCAACAGAACTTTGACCAAACATAACTTCAACATACTTTATCAGAAATTTTTCCACCAAAGCTCATTTTAAAGGGAATTAAATTCTCTACAACTTCATGTCTCACAAGCTTGGGCTAGAAACGCTTCATTTGGAAGTTATAGATCAAAATATTACAGGTCCTCTTAAAAAGTCAACAAAAAGTCATCTTCTTGAAAAGGAGTGTTCACGAGCATGGAAGCTTCAATGAAAATGAAACCAAAAGGGGTGTTTAGAAGACATCTTGAGTTTTCTAAAAAGTCCAAGAACACCCAAAAATATGGAAAATTGAGCAACATAAAAATTGTGCAAGTTGAGCATTTTTGGGGAGGTGCATGAAGAAAAATACTTAGCAAACGCAAATATTTTTCAAATGGGCCTAAGATTTTATGATTCAAGCTTGATTATAAGATTCAGGGGTGGCAATTGAATCCATTAAAACAAAATCCATTCAATCCACCCACCAAAAAGTTCATCTAATCCATCCACCAAATGAAAAATAAGTTAATGGATTGATCCAATTCATCCATTTATATATATGGATTGATCCAATCCATCCAGCATATTTTAATGATCCAATCCATTATTCTTTAGATTAAATAAATGAATTTCTTTTTAAATTGAAAAAAAAGTTTTTAGAAAAAAGAAAATAATAAAATTAGATTTTTTTAAAAAAGAACTGATTTTTTTTAAAAAAAACTGAAATATTTTTTTTAAAACTTAAAAAAAAATCATTTTTTAGAAAAAAAAAAACAAATTTTTTTTTAAAAAAATGAAACATTTTTTTATACATTTTATTTTATTTTTAATTTGTTAAAAAAATTTTTTTTACTTTTTTCGAAAATAAAACTGAGAATTTTTATTTTTTGAAAAAGAAAACTAAATTGTTTTAAAAAAAAAAATATTTTTTTCGTAAAAAAAACATTAAATTTTTATCTAGAAAAATAACAGTAAACAAATTTTATTTTTTTTTATAAAAATTTGAAAAAAACTGTAAATTTTGAATAAAGTTTTTTCTTCTAAAAACTGAAAACATAATTTCAAACAAAAACTGGAATTTTGTTATTAAAAAAAGTATTTTTTTTTTAAAACTGAAAAAAAAAACTGTATATTTTTTTTAAAATAGATGTTTTGATTTAAAAAACTGAATAAAAATAAATTTGAAAAAAGAAAGATTTCCAAAAAAGTTTTTTTCTAAAAAAAATTAGTTTTTTATTTTTCAAAAACTGAAAAGAAAATTTATTTGAAAAAAAACTGGAATTTTTGTTTTTTTATAAAAAAAAAACTTGATTCATTTTTTTTATAAAAATTGAAACGTTATTTTTAAAAGACATTTTTTATTTTTTATTTAAAAAAAACTGAAATTTTTTTTCTGAAGCTTAAAATTTATTTTATTTTGAAAAAAAAACTAATTTTTTCTTTTAAAAATTGATACTTTTGTTTTTTATATTTTTTTTAAAAAAATAAAATTGGATGGATGGATATTCATCCATTAAAATGTTGTTAATTGATGGATTGAATTGGTTATATTTAAGGAAGTTTTAATGGATTGTAATGGATTAATGGATTGTTTTGATCCATCCATTAACAATCAAATCCATATATATCAAATTCATCCATTTTGCCACCCCTATTGAAGAGAGCGAAGTAGAAAACGGATAAGACACCGAAAAGTATGAAAATGCAAGAACGTGTGTCATGATTCTTGGCATGCAATGCATATGATTTATTTTTTCATAATTATTTTTATTGTTCAAGGAACTTAATAAAGACAATTTAATTTACAAATATCAAAGTATAACACATTTGAAATACTGAAATAAACTCATATCATTAATAAAATATTTTGAGGATTACAACTCTTTAATACGAGTTTCAATGATCCCAAGTGCAAGAGAGAAATCAAGATAAAAAACTACAAGTCATAAAGAATCAAATTTATAGAAGACCCTTCTTCATATGACCTCTTCCTCTTGAGCTTCCTAATCTCTTCCTTCAACTGCTCGTTATCCAATACGTACCTGTAAACATAACCTTCCAAAGCACCAGACTCGGGAGAAGTATGAGAATGAACAGGGGCACTAAGAGCTGGGTGAACACTGGAAGAAAGTAAATCGTCTTGCTTCTCCATCATCTCAACAACACGACTCTCAAGAATTTCAATCAGATCATCCTTTTCTTTCAAGTCTACCGCATAAGACATCTTCATGGTATGATACTTATTCTTCCAAGCTTCCTTCTCTTGTTGCATATGAACCAAAGCAAACTAAAGATCCTCTATGTCATTTGAACTCTAAGTAGTAGCCAAGAACAAATCAGCAAGAGGCTCCTCTCGAGAATACGACATCTTTAACTTAATAGCTATTGCTTGAACCCATTGAAGACAAGGCTCCAAAGAAACAACTCATATCTGCCCTAGATTCTCTTTTCCTTTCCTATGAATATGACGCCAAGATTTTTCTATATCCTTTCTAGCTGCACTGTGGTCTTCACCCTCTTTAAAAAATAAGCCACTCACATGAATACTCTTTGGTATATCCCTCATCAGATAACCAAGCTGACGACGCGCAAGAACAAGATTTTAGCTAATACATCCATCTGTACTAAGAAGAGGCACATTGGGAAAACTACCACAAATGTTGATAATTTGCATATCATAATAAACTTGACGATACCACACAATATCAGAATGCGTGAGAGCCATGATCTTTGGCGCCCAACGAGATCCCCTCATAGGATCCCAAAACGCATCAGCTATAGGTAAATAAGAAGTAAACAACCGGTATATCAATGGCGTACAATAGATAATCTGTGCTAAATAAAAGTATGTGTACAAAATGGATGGTGGGGAGAGAAAAAAAGTATTTTTTTTATAATTTTTGGTTTGATAGAACTTTCAATGAGTTCCAGGCCTACATACCAACAATGTGCAATGTTGAAATCAAAATCAAGTAGTTCGGCTAAAAAAGACCAAAATTGTGTGTTGGTTGATTTTAGAAAATGTTAGTTTAGAAAAGGCACAAAGAGCTCAAAAAGTTGGGATGAGGTTAGGTGTTTTTTAGTCTTGTGAAAATAAAATTCAAAGTATTATTAAATGGATTGAAAGTTTATTAAGAAAAC
The DNA here is from genome assembly GCA_021764765.1 of Vicia sativa. Classification (NCBI taxonomy): domain Eukaryota; kingdom Viridiplantae; phylum Streptophyta; class Magnoliopsida; order Fabales; family Fabaceae; genus Vicia; species Vicia sativa. The sequence goes on from CM038793.1 coordinate 257,406,730, forward strand.
AAAGTTTGAAAATTCATGGACCTAAATCCAAGTTTTTTATGAAAAAGGTTCGAGTTTTGTAAAACAAGAATCCTTTGAAAAATAGGGAAGATTTAGAAAATTAAAGAATGAGGAGGAGATGAAGAGGCTAACCTAAGTGCATAAAGTAAAAGGTAAGGGTAAAGAAAGATCTAACCGGGTGAGAAGACTAGTACTTGACATCAAGAGCCAATACGATACCCCATCCTTTGGATTACCATATAAGCAACAAATAATCAGACAAAAAAACCAAACTTCAGATAAATCAATTCTTTTAGGTGAATTCTTGTCTTGAGAAAAATGGGCAGAGTAACAGCTGTATTTGGAGGAAATCCACTCTCAATCAAGTATAACGGAATAACCTGTATACAAAGATAATAACCAGACAAGACAAAATAACACCAAGGGCAAAGAAATCTCCAAGTTGAGTTAATGGTCCTAATCCTAAGTCCAAAGATCAAGTTCCAAGCACAAAGATATTAACCAAGTCCAATTAAAAGTTTTTTATGTTTAAGTTGAATCAATTATAGGATAATTTTTATGTGGGGTTTAGGGTTGCATAAAATAACTGCTAAGTTTTAATTGCGATGAAAATTCTGGTTTTTATGTTGATCTATAGTGTTATATCGTTCTGTCTGTTATGGAAATGTTGGTTCCTATGTTATATTGGTTGTGGTTTGTGTTGAATCGTTGTTGTGACTGGAAAAGGAGGAGATATCATGGGTATAAGTAATTGAGGGAGGCGACCATCCCAGTGAGGATGAAGAGAAGTGGAGGCGACCACCCCCATTGGAGAAGAAGAATGAGACGACCGCTGAGGAGAGGGAGACGTCCATCTCATTGGCCCCTAGAAGAGGGAGGCGACCGCCTCAGGTACCCAGGGTGGGCGCCTCACTCACTCCCTTTCTTGCTTTCACGTGGCAAGGCTTAGCAACAGCTTAGTTTGGTTTCTGTCTTGGCATCTTAGAATAGTATAACATAATTATAGTTAGTAAATTGAGTAGAATTGCTAGCAGAGTGAAAAGAATAATTGGCAAGTAGCAGAATAATACTCCTATCAGTAACATATAACCATAGCAGAAGGGTGAATTGGGAACAGAATTATAGCAGACAATATAAATTGAATAGCAAAATGATCCATCAAAAATGCAGAAGAATAATTGGTACTGGAAGAATTAATTAATAGAATTTAAGAGATTAAGTATTAATGCTGTAGGAGGTAAAACAATGCAGAACACTAGACTGTCAGTCAATTTAAGCGGAAAAATTAGTTTCTCGGAATTGGACGAAATTTTGCAGAGTAGTTCGGGTATACGGGTAGTTAAATAAAACTGTTTCGTTTCGTTGAAATTCGCGTTGGTTGCTGGATTTGTAGGTACTGTCTGAACGATGTTGTTGTTCCCAAATTGGGCAATCTATGAATCGTGGCTTAAATGGCCAAAGTCAAAAGCGAAGTTGATTGAATAAATTTATAAATTGTATTGTGTTGTCGTTGTTAATTGTTGTTGAGGTCGAAGTTGATTGTTTAAGTTGATGCAGTTAATGCATGATTCAAGTTGCCGTTGTTTTATGTTGTTGTTGATGCTGTAGTCATTATATCATACATAACATGTGCATTACCAAGTTGGCCTGGATTGGCACCACGTTGAAAGTTGAAGGCTTATGCCTTGTTGAATGCCTCGATAACCTGGCATGATTTTAAGTTGGGATTTTTACTCCAAACGGATCCACATGCATTTGCATTTGTCGAGTCGCATCCGAGTTGCATTTTAAGTTGTTGTTGATTATTATGTTGTTTTGTGGAATATCGTAGGTTTTTATTAAAGTAGTAATTATTGTATGATTCTTTACCTAGCATATGAATTATCGTACTTTTGCTTATATTTTTCGATATCTCACCCTTTCTATTTTGTTAGCCGTTACCTTTATATTGGTAACGTGCAGGTAACGAGGAGTAGAAGGTTTAGTAGCTTATGGTGTCGTCGCTTTGATACGTAGCACTCGGGGGGAATTGAACGCTTGTTTCTTTTATGTTTACCATATTGCTTTTGTTGAATTAAGTTGTGGTTTTGAGAAATAATTGTGATTTCCGTTGCTTAAAGATGCTATGCTATTTTGGAAATTATTCATGTTGAGAATCCGCTGCGGTTTATTTATTTAAGTTGAATTATTGGAGACTAAATCTGTTTCAATTGTTTCGTATTTATTATGTGCTATGAATCCGCTGAGAATTAAATTGTTTTAATGTTGATTTCAAGTTGTGAAAAGTGTAATGCCTCAAGTTTTAAGTTGAAATTTTGGCACTCTATTTTATAGGACGTTGGGTAGATTTGGGGTGTTACAAACTCCACCAGAATGTATATGCATGCACATCAAAAGCATGCCACATTTCAATTAACGGAATATGATCACAACATAATTCCATACATAGTCAACACCATCAACAACCCATGATAAGAACATAATCATGAATATACAACGTTAATTACAACACATGGAATTAACATCTATCAAGTATACACAACGTCAACGATGAACAACAACGAATTACAACGAATTCATCCTACAGAAAGCCATATCAATCCATCAAGATTCAGTTACTGGTTTTTAAAAAATGTTTTTAATAGATAGTGCGTGCTCTCAGCTTTCAAACGGTACCAACTACGCCTAAATCAGAGTTACGATCGCAAAGATATGATCAAAACAGTTTTTCAAAAGTATATGTTCAATTCTGTCCAGCTTAGGTCGATGCATAAGCTCATGTATCAATACAAAACTAGTTTGTTTCGGCACAAGCATCGTATGCATCGGTGCATACGTTCTGTAAAATCCAATTCTCTATTTTTCTTCAGTATGTGTCGACACATGCTGCTCTTGTGTCGAGGCATACCTCCCAAAAATGCCACATGAGTCGATGCATGGCTGTACGTGTCGACACAAACAGTTTTCTTGCTTCTGTTTTCTTAAACCAACGCAGCTTGTGTCGATGAATAACCCTATGTGTCGACTCATGCTGCGTATTTTCACAAAAAACCTGTTTTTCTCACTGTTATGCAATCCCCATTGGTTCACTCATCACCAACAGCCATAGTACAACAGAAATAATAATTATTATGTATTTTCACATCCAATTAATAACAAAACTACACCCCTAATTAATCCACAATCAATCTACACATATTAACCATTCTTATAATTCCAATTGAGGTTTTTACGTTGGATTATATCATTAGGGCATAACCTAGGAAATTCTAATTCGAGATTCCTAACGTATCAAACCATCCTATTGTTTATCAAAACCTAAAAGGCATATTAACCAAACAAAATCACCCCTTACCTTGCGATGATTCTGACGATTTGGATTTTTCTCCTCTTCTCTTCTCTTCTCCAATGTACGTAGAATGAAAACTCTAATTCTTCTCACTTCTTCCCTTTTTCCTTTATTTATTCATTTTATTATTCCAAATAATAAAAATAACATAATTAGAGTAATTAGAGCGTTTTACTCCACACACCCTCCAATTCAACTTCACACCCCCAACACTTCCTTTTATTTATTTAATTAATTAAATCCAATAATTCAAAAATACTAATAATTAAACTTCTAATTAAATTAATAATTAAAATTCTAATTATTTAATAATTGAATTATTTGGGGTGTCACAACTCTCCCCTACTAAAAAGAGTTTTCGTCCTCGAAAACATACCTTAGACGAAAAATTCAGGATACGAGTCTTTCATCTAGCTCTCCGGCTCCCAAGTAACATTTCCACCTATTGGTCCTCCCCAAGCTACTTTCACCAGAGCTATCTCTTTACCATGCAACTGCTTCAACTTCCGATCCTTAATTCTCGCAGGTAATGCTTCTACAGTCAAATTATCTCGTACCTATATATCATCTACATGAATCTCATAAGACGGATCAACAATGTACTTCCTCAACTGAGATACATGGAAGACATCATGCAAATTCGCAAGCGACGGCGGTAAAGCAATCTTGATAAGCAACTCTTCTAACCTTCTTGGTAATTTGAAATGGACCAATAAAGCGCGGCGGAGTCAACTTCTTTGACTTCAAGGCTCGACCAATATCAGTCATAGGAGTAACTCGCATAAACACATGATCTCCTTCACTAAACTCGAAATCCTTCCTCCCCTTACCATGATAACTCTTCTGACGACTCTGAGAATCTCTCATCTTCTTTTGAATCATCTTAATCTTTTCTGAAGTCTGTTGGACAATTTTCGGTCCAATTACAACACTTTCTCCATATTCGTACCAACACAATGGTGTCCGACACCTCCTACCATACAATTCCTCAAACGGAGCCATACCAATACTCGAATGAAAACTATTGTTGTAGGTAAACTCAATTAATCGTAGATAACTATCCCAAGCTCCACCTTTCTCCAACACACAAGCTCTTAACAAGTCCTCTAACGACTGAATCGTTCTCTCCGTCTGACCATCTGTCTGCGGATGATAAGCGAAACTCAACCTCAGCTTAGTACCCAAAGCTTATTGCAGTTCCGTCCAGAATTTGGACGTAAACCTCGGATCTCTATCCGACATAATACCAGAAGGAATAACGTGCAAACTCACGATCTTCTCAACATACAATTCTGCCAACCTCTCCATCGGATAATCCATTCTTATTGGAATAAAGTGAGAAGATTTCGTCAACCGATCAATAATAACCCAGATAGAATGACAATTCTTCGCTGTCCTTGGCAAACCAGACACAAAATCCATAGAAATTTCATCCCATTTCCAATCCGGGACAAACAATGGTTCCATCAATCCTGACGGTTTCTGATGTTCAATCTTCGACTTTTGACAAACCAAACAAGCATACACAAACTCAGCAATTTCCTTTTTCATTCCAGGCCACGAAAATAACTTTTTCAAGTCATGATACATCTTAGTAGCACCGGGATGAATACTCAATCCACTACGATGTCCTTCTTCCAAAATACTCTTCTTAAGTTCTGCAATATCTGGAACACACACCCTATCACCAAACCTCATAACACCGTTCTCATCAATTCGGAATTCACCTCCTTGACCTTGGTTGATCAATGTCAATTTATCAACTAAACCGACATCAGATTTCTTCCAATTCGAATCTCCTCCAGAATGCCACTAGTCAAATTCAACATACCCAACTTAACACTATCAGAAGTAGTCTCACATACCAAACTCAAATCTCTGAACTGCTCAACTAAATCCAATTCACGCACCATCAACACAGACATATGCAACGACTTCCTACTCAATGCATTTGCAACCACGTTTGCCTTACCAGGATGGTAATTCAAACCAAAATCATAATCCTTCAGAAATTCTAACCATCTTCTCTGCCTCATATTTAGCTCTTTCTTGATCGAAGAGATACTTCAGACTCTTATGATTGCTGAATACCTCGAATCGAGAACCATATAAATAATGCCTCCATAATTTAAAAACAAATACCACAGCTGCCAACTCTAAATCATGAGTCGGGTAATTCCTTTCATGAACCTTCAATTGTCTCGAAGCATAAGCCACTACCTGCTTATCTTGCATCAAAACACCACCTAACCCCATCAATGACGCATCATAATACACAACAAAAGATTCTGCCGGATTTGGCAAAATCAGAATCAGAGCACTAGTCAACCTCTTCTTCAACTCTTGGAGTCTTTTCTCACATTCAGAATCCCAAACAAACACTTGACCCTTTCTTGTCAACTTAGTCAACGGCAAAGCTAACTTCGAAAATCCTTCAATGAACTTTCTGTAGTAACCCGCAAGACCAAGAAAACTACGGATTTAAGCATTCTTCGGCGCTTCCCATTGAGATACTGCTTCTACCTTCGTAGGATCAACAACAATACCATTTTTGGAAATCACATGACCAAGAAAGCTTACTTAACTCAACCAGAATTTACAATTGGACAACTTCGCATAAAGCTTCTTCTCTTTCAACAATTCCAACACAATTTTAAGATGTTCGACATGCTCTTCGTTACTCTTCGAATAAATCAGGATGTCATCAATAAAGACCACCACAAACGTATCAAGATACGGATGAAATATATTGTTCATACACTCCATGAAAACACCAGGTGCATTAGTAACTCCAAACGGCATAACAGAATACTCATAATGTCCATACGTCGTTCTAAATGCAGTTTTCTGAATATCTTCTGTCTTCACACGAATTTGATGATATCCAGACCTCAGGTCAATATTACTGAATACACAAGCTCCAACTAGTTGATCCATCAAATCATCAATCCTCGACAATGGATACCGATTCTTGATTGTAACTTTGTTCAACTGCATGTAATCAACACACAGTCTCATCGAACCCTCTTTCTTCTTAACCAACAACACAGGAGCACCCCACGGCGAAACACTAGGACGAATAAACTTCTTCTCCAATAACTCTTCTAACTGTTTCTTCAATTTAGATAATTCGGATGCCGACATGCGATAAGGCGCCATCGACACTAGACTAGTTCCAGGAATCAAATCTATAGTAAATTCCACTTCTCTCTCAGGTGGCAATTCACTAACATCTTCTGGAAACACTTCTGGAAATTCATTCACCACTGGAAATTCATCACTCTTAGACTTTCCTTTCACTTTCATCAAGGAATACAACATAAACACCACCGCACCATCATTAACAGCTAAATTCATCTGCTTAACTGACATAGTCACATCTTCGACTCTAGCTTCTTTAGGGAAAATAACTGCCTTCACAAAACAGTTGATATGAACCTAGTTGAATTCCAACCAGTTCATTCCAAGGATGATATCAAGTTGTTCTAACAGTAGGCACACAAAATTCATACCAAAACCTCTACCAAAAATCACAATAGGACAATTCCTACAAACAAATAAAGTACTCACTGAACCCGACGCAGGAGTGTCAATAACCATACTTCCATCCATATTAGAAATATCCAATTTCAATCGTTTAGCTTAATTTAAAGCAAAAAAAGAATGTGCTGCTCCAGTATCAATAATCACAATCAAAGGTATGCCATTAATAAAACATGTACCTTTAATCAACCGATCATCTGGCTTAGTCTCTGATCCAGACAAGGCAAACACCTTACCACCAGCTTGTTCTTTCTTTGGCTTAGTACACTACGGACGAGTATGACCCTCTTCTCCACAGTTGTAACAAGTCACCATTCTCACTCTACAATCATTGGCCACATGCCCGAGCTTCCCACACTTGAAACACTTCCTATCATTACTCTTGCAATCTTGTATATGATGCTCCGTCTCACCACACTTGTAGCACTTAATGGAAGAACCAGAATCTCCCCCACTAGGATTTTTCCAACCACCGGTTCTCTGATTATTCCTATCATAAGGTTTCCCATGATCCATCTGTTGTTTTCCTTTCTGATCAACGTACCCTCGAGCATTCGTTCGAGTATTATCAAGATCCTCTTCCAGAATCCTACTACAGTCCACCAAGTCAGAAAACCTTTGGATACGCTGATACCAGTTACCCTGCTTGATTTCATCACGAAGATCATTCTCAAACTTGATACATTTGGAAAATTCTCCATCTGCATCGTTTTTGTAGTGAGCATAGCGCCAACTCAATAAATTTTGAAGCATACTCACTCAGTCTTGTTGCCTGTTTGAGCTCCAAGAACTCAATCTCCTTCTTGCCCCGAATATCTTCAAGAAAATATCTCCTCAGAAAAGCTCTCCTGAATACAGCCTAATTTAGTGTAACACCATCTTGTTCCATTTCTGTCCTGGTAGCAACCCACCAGTCATCAGCTTCCTCCGCCAGCATGTGAGTACCATATCTCACCTTCTCCTCACAATCAAATACTCAAGATCCTCTCGATCTCCTTCAACCATCTATGAGCACCTTCGGGATCATGAGTGCCTTTGAACAATGGAGGATTGTTCCTCTGAAAGTTTCCCAACTATCTATCCGCACCAATAACAGCTCCTAGCTGATTCCCTCCAAGTACACCAGCTAGCATTCCCAAAGCTTCAACGATAGCAACATCGTCTCTTCAGTTACCTCTTTCGCCATTGTTCGTAAAATTACAAAACAATCTCATCAAAACACAAGTATCGACAGTGTTACCTTGCACTAGTCGCATACAAAAGGAATAATGATTCTAAGACACAATCGACTATGCTCTGATACCACTATTGTAACACCCCTTCTAAAATACCCCGCGGATTAATATTTAAATCAGAGTTAACAAAACGAAAGGGGCGTCATAACTTATTTAAAAATAGAAAATATCATTAACATGTCATACTTCACTGAGGACTTATAAAAATATAATTCAAAATCCAAGATTATGTTATACACAGCAGAAAATAGTAACCAAAACGGAATAAACTCCAATTCATGAGTATTCCCAAAATAAACCAAAGGAAAACAAGTTAAACTCTATGATTTTCAAAACAATCGTTCCCCAGTGTTACAACTACCAGAGCATGACACTGATACGCGGACAATCTAAATAGCACAGCTCAAAGCTATCCTCACCAGCTCCTAAGCGGCTAATACTTCTATCTGAAATCATCAAAGTAAGGGTGAGATTTCATCAACAATTAAAATGCATTATGCGTTTCTTTAAAGCAATAAAACAATCAATACATTATTCCACCCTCATTAGTATATTCAGATTTCAGTTCACAAATCCAATTCACACAGATCAATATGCATATAACAACATTCAATGAAATTATAACATTGGAATCCATCCTAACATGTTATAATCCCATATGCAATGCAGACTCAATGCATGTGGTACCAAAATGTGAACTAAGTCACCACATCGATCGATCCACAATCACCCGGACGAATCGAGCCAAATTCACCACCCATAATCACCCAAACGGAATATGATCACAACATAGTTCCACATAGGAATTAACCACAATAATCATGAATATACATAATACAACACAATTATCAATATACAACGTCATGATTATATCCTAAATATCAATCCATCAAGATTCAGTTACTAGTTTTCTAAAATGTTTTTAATAGATAGTACGTGCTCTCGCTTTCCAACGGTACCAACTATGCCTAAATCGAGTTACGATCGCAAAGATATGATCAAAGCAGTTTTCAAAAGTATATGTTCAATTATCCTTAGGTCGATGCATAAGCTCATGTATCAATACAAAACTAGTTTGTTTCGGCACAAGCATCGTATGCGCATCGTTCGTAAAATCCAATTCTCTATTTTCTTGATGTGTGTTCTTTGTCGAGGCATACCTCCCAAAATGCCACATGAGTCGATGCATGGTCAGATGTCGACACAAATTTTCTTAAACCAACGCACTTGTGTCGATGAATAACCCTATGTGTCGACTCATGCCGTATTTTCACAAAAACCTTTTTCTCATCGTTATGCAATCCCCATTGGTTCACTCATCACCAATGACCATAGTACAATGAAATAATAATTATTATGTATTTTCACATCCAATTAATAACAAAACTACACCCCTAATTAATCCACAATCAATCTACACATATTAACCATTCTTATAATTTAATTGAGGTTTTACTGATTATATCATTAGGGCATAACCTAAGAATTTTTAATTCGAGATTCCTAACGTATCAATCCATCCTATTGATTATCAAAACCTATAAGGCATATTAACCGATAAAATCACCCTTACCTTGTGATGATTCTTGAACTCGACGATTTGACTTTTCTCCTCTTCTTCTCTTCTCCAATGTACGTAGAATGAAAACTCTAATTCTTCTCACTTTTCCCTTTTCCTTTATTTATTCCTTTTATTATTTCAAATAATAAAAATAACATAATTAGAGTAATTAGGCTTTTACTCCTCACACCTTCAAATTCAACTTCACACCCCAACACTTCCTTTTATTTAATTAATTCATTAAATCCAATAATTCAAAAATATTAATAATTAAACTTCTAATTAAATTAATAATTAAAATTTTAATTATTTAATAATTCAATTATTTGGGGTGTCACAGAGGGCACTTTCCTTAAACTCAGTATTATAAAGCATTTTAGTTTTGATATCATGTGGCACACTCCCAAAGAATATGTTGCACTTCTTGGAATTGAGCTGGAGACCTGTGGAAGCAGAGAAATCATGAAAAGTTGTCATAAGTAAATTCAAGGATACGACATCTCCCCTGCAAAACAAAAGAATGTCATCGGCGGATGATAGATGTGTGATGTCCAAGCCCTCACATTTGGTATGATGGTTGAAGTTCGGATTTAATTGCATCTTCACTAGGCAGTGATTTAGGTATTCTATCATGATTAAGAATAGAAGAGGAGAGATGGTTATATGTCAATGGTTCAATCCTTGATGCCTACACATTTATTATTTTAATATATTATTTTTATAAAAAAATTTAAAATGTAATATTATTTTTCTACCTTTTTTTTTATTGGGACCAATTTTAAAATTTTACACAGGACCTCTAAATTGTCAGGGACGGCCATGACTATATATTTGTTTATAATCAACCAAAATACAAAGTTTTATGTGTTTCTCCTTTTAAACAATAACTTTTAAATTTGCAACGCTATTAACTAATGATATTTTTGTCAAAATACTTATAATTCTTTTATATTTTATTTTTAATTAGTAAAAAATACCACAATGCAAATATAAATTAATTTTTATTCTAAAGGTTATTCTTCAAAATCACTAACAATTAATTATTAACAAATCAAAATATATTATAATTTTTTTGAATAGCAAGACAATATTATAATTTGTATACATAGTGTTATATTTAGAAAGTGAGAGTAAACCGGTAATGTTAAAGTCAAAGACAAGTGTAGTAAACTTGTTATCTATAATAGATGAAAAATTACTGTTATTAGTAAACATAAAAAAGAACCAAAGAAATAAAAAAGGAAAGAGACATATTTAGAAAATAGTTTGTTTGGCTTATTCATGGTAACGAAGCTTCGGTGTTCAGGTATAAATAATGTTCCACGTTACTATGAAATAACACAATTATTCAAGAGAAGTAAAAGTATATAATAACAATAATCAAAGAAGATATGATGAAGAAGTTGAGTATTTCCATAATTATTTCATTCCTATATTTACTAGCGAACTTCGTTGCAGTTCATTCTGCGGTCCTTGACATATCAAAATTTGGTGGAAAACCAAACGCAGATATTACCAAGGTAATAATTATTCTTGTTTATTTGATAATGAGAAAACAATTATTTTCTAATAATTATTCTTGTTGAATTAACAATGAGTTTCCTTTCATAAGGCTTTCACCTCTGCCTGGAATGAAGCGTGTGCATCAACAACTGCGGCAAAAATTGTGATTCCGTCTGGTACATACAAGATGGGTTTATTAGAAGTTAAAGGTCCTTGTAAGGCTCCTGTAGAAGTTCAAGTGGATGGCACAATTCAAGCACCTGGGAACAATGCTGACCTTAAAGGAGCTGAACAATGGATCAGGTTTGATGGTATAGAATCCCTTACCGTATCGGGGAAAGGTGTTTTTGATGGTCAAGGTGCAGCTAGCTGGAAAGGTGCTTCAATTGCTTGGAAAGATAAATCTCATGGATCAGGTTCCGACAAACGTGCAATTGTAAGTATTAATCACCTCACCCAAATAACTAACTATATTCAATAATGAAAAATAACTATATTCATAATTAAGTATTTTGGTTGAATTCATACAGAGTTTGTATTTTGCTAACTGCAAAAACTGCATGGTCACTGGAATTACATCTAAGGACAGCAAATATTTCCATTTTATGGTTTTGGCGTGTACCAATATCACATTTGATGGGGTCACAATTACAGCCCCTGATGAAAGCCCAAATACTGATGGAATCCACATGGGAAGATCAAATGGTGTTAAAATTATTAATACCAACATTGGTACTGGAGATGATTGTGTTTCATTGGGTGATGGTAGTAAAAATGTAATTGTCCAAAATGTGAATTGTGGACCTGGACATGGTATCAGTGTTGGAAGCCTTGGAAAGTATCCAAATGAAGAGAATGTAGCAGGTTTTACAGTTAAGAATTGTACTCTAACAAAAACTGAAAATGGTGTGAGGATTAAGACTTGGCCTGATACACCAGGAAAAATTACATTACGATATGCATTTTGAAGATATTATCATGAATAATGTCATGAACCCGTCATCGTTGACCAAGAGTATTGTCCATGGAACAAGTGTTCAAAAAGGTAATAATCACCGCCTCGCATCTTTATATGTTCGTTATTATTATTAAATTTTAATTTAAATGACTAACATTTTAATTTGTATGGTTTAGAATCCATCTAAAATAAAGCTAAGCAAGGTTACATTCAAGAATATTAAGGGTACATGCAGAAGGAGTGATTATTATTTGCGGTGGTGTACCATGCGACGGGTCGAATTAAATAATGTTGATCTCACATTTAATGGAGCACCAACCATCGCTAAATGTTCTAATGTCAAGCCATTAGTTACAGGAAAAGCTCCTGTTTGTGGAGGTACAGCTTCTTCTTCAGCTTCACCAGCTAAAGAGTAAGCTCCTGAAAAGTCAACTTCTAAAAATGAAGACGACGACTAGACAAACCATCCCCTTAATGCGAGGATAAAGAAAAAGAAGACAATTAGGCAATTCATCCCCTTAATGCGAGGATGTATGTAATAGTATAGTCCTATAGATATAGACATGTGTATTAAAACTATTTTCATCTATATTTATTTATTTTATACAAAAATAAATTTCACTTAATTTGTGTAATCACTTAGTAAAAATATATTGTTCAAAATACTTGAGACTCATAATTAAGAATGTTTCATTAAATGATGTAAGACGTACTAGGATGTCAACAAAGAAGCAGTAAATATTCAAATCCATAAAAATGGTTAGTTGAACCCTAAAAATGTAAAAACTATACAGACCCAAAGGAATATACTCAAATAGGACTCAAAGGTCAAGGAAGCTATTCTTCATACTATAAGGATTAGAAAATCCAAGACCATATTAAAAGTTCAATGGATTTAGGAAATTCGTAATTGCATATATAATTAGTACATAACCACCGCTACTAAAAACTTAACATTTGGTTCCGCCATTGATAAGTTTAGTGTATGCTATTTGGTTATGCTTTATTCCATTTTTATGTCATTTCCCTGATCACATTTATAGTCTCATTTCCATATGTTATTATTGACACTACTTTATATATATATATGCATCAAACCAATTTTTATTACATTGTATCATGAGTTTATTATATATAACTCTAAACTCATTTAAGAATGTTAATTATGAGTTTATTTCCCTTTATTGAAAATAATTTATATAGATTATTATAAATTGTAATGAGTTATTATGAGTTTTAATTATATATAACTAGAATTTAATCCGCACGTTGGACAGTATTTTTCCCTTAGTTTAACAGCTAAAAAATTAAACTTTTAATATAATTAAAATTTATTATTTTTTAATTATAATTGTTATAAAATTTTATAATAGTTTGTTGTAATAATTTTTATAATATTATAATTGTCATGAGTATTTATAATATAAAATTTGTTAGAACAAGTTATTTAATTTAGTGTGCTATATTAGATAAATTGTGATGTATTTTGGATAGTTTGAATTATGTTAATGTGTTATTTTACATTTTAATTGTTAGCTTATATAAATTATTTAAAAATTATAATTTTGATATGATATATATATATATATATATATATATATATATATATATATATATATATATATATATATATATATATATATATATATATATATATTTACTTACAAAAATAAGGATAAACATATTTTTTATAAAAATGAACTAGTTTAGGGTCGAGTAGCCCGCAGTTCAGACAAAGTTGGACATGAGTAGTAAAATATGGCCATTTAAATATGGGTTTTTGAATCAGTATTCGATATTTTTGAATAACCACTTTTTAAAAAAATACAAAATAACCAACTTTTGAAAAATTTACTAAATAACCAAGTTTCGGGACAAAGGATGGCTCTGACCGAAAATCGGGAGCGGAGCCAAGGAATGGCGCCTCCTTCTAATTTTGACCTAAAAGCCATCTCGGATGGCGCCTTAGTGTAAAACAGGCAAAAGCCATCTGAGATGGCGCCTCAGTGTTATTTTTAAAATAAAATAAAAAATTCAATTTTTTTTTATAAATACACACCCCTCCCTCCTTCATTTCTCACATTTGTTCAACTTCTCATCTCATATTCTCTGTTACTCTCTCTTTTTTTCTACCATGACATCTCCATACATCCATACCAGAGATGGATATTTCTTCCTCAAACCTCCAATGAAAATGAAATTTTGGCACATATTTACCATGGCCAAACTGAAAAAAGAGTTGATGCGTTGGTTAGAGGGAGAAATTGAAGATGGTGATGAAATTAGAAGGATTCAGAGGAAGCGACCAACCATGAACTTCGCAACTGGTCAACCTCGAATTTGGTTGGAGAAAGTCAAAACAGACGTCGACGTTATTGCGATGATGTATGGTTCGATGAGATTGTTTTGACGGTTGTAGTGTCTTAAATAAATTTTTGTGTTGTTGATGCGTCATAGTTCATGTTGTTGTTTCTTTTAATCGTGTAGTTTTTAATTTTGTTGTCTCCGTATTGTTGTTTCTTTTAATCATGTAGTTTTTAATTTTGTTGTCTCCGTATTGGTGTTTGTAATAAATGCGAATTAATGGAAAGAAGAAGATTTGTTACAATATTAAAAGTGCGATAAATGAAATACAAATTTTAGGATGTTGAGGTTGTAGCATGGGGACAATTTTTCGATTGTGTCCGGATTGACGACATAGACCACACTTTCTTTCTAGTTTATCAACGTCGTCCATTTTATACGTTTGCTCTTGGGACGACCCTTTTATTTCTCCGCATTTGACTATTATGCCAAACTACTTCCCTTCGTATGCAGCCAATAACCGCTTTTGCTTGGTTCAAGGCATTGTTGTACGTTGAGCAAGGTCTGAGACTTGTAAATTGGAGAAAGAAGTACTAGTGCATCCTGATGAACATGTGCACACGCTGCAATGACATGAGAGCAGGGCATTCGAAAGGCCTGAAATTTTCCACAGTCGCACCACCGAGATGGTAGTTTAACCCCTACTTTGTCAGGCAAACCCTCATTGTGGTCGATTATCTCTTTGACAATGAAGTTATGGTTATGTAGGTCGAATCTTGTAACAAGATGAGTGCTAGCTTTGGCACTCTCGGCCTTAATAAATTTCAGGCAGCTTTCACTTCACACTTGTCCGGATTGTACCACCGCGTTCCACTTTTCACCTCTCTCTGCAAACAAGGAGGCCATTCTAAAATATGTTGTACTAACCAACGCAGTTATTGGGAGTGCTCTTATGCCTTTGAAGACGCCATTCATTGATTCGACTAGATTTGTTGTCATGTGGCCCCAACGCACTCCATTGTCGTATGAGCGTGTCCACTTTTCCACCTGCAGATTATCAACTCACGCACCTGCATCTGGGTTTTCCAATCTGATCTGACTGCGATAATATGTAAAACCTGGTTGTGTTAGCGCGTATGCTGCATTCATATTTTCCAAGACGGTTATCTTTGATCTCGCATGAAGTTTTGAACGATGTGTCTTGCGCAATAAACATGTAGACGGTGGGTCGTGCCAACCGTTGGCGGGATTATTGACGACTCTCAATTGAGGCATGTCGAAATTAGACAAAGATCATGTTGTGGTGCTACGTGTGTTCAAGATGCTTTAGGAAGAAACTCCAAGTTGCTCCAGCCTCTACAAGAGCATAGGCGATTGGGAACACGTTATTGTTGCCATCCCGTACACGGCCATCACTAGGGTGCCCTTGTATTTCCGTACAACCATGTTCCATTTATTCAGATGATAGGTTTGGGTGCAAACCCATGAGGTCGAAAAGCCCGAAAAGTCTCGAGTATACCATGTCCACGACACGTACCGTCTTGGAAAACGCCGCGTATTCTCCGAGCATAAACTGTTCCAGGAGCATACGTTCGCAGTGCATTCATGTAGCGAGGTAACTCTTTGTACGAACCCTCCCAATTTCCGTAGATTTGCTCGATAGCCTTGTTTTTTGCCAACCAAGCCTTTCTATACGAGGAGGTATAGTTGTATGTTGTAGTGATGTGGGATATTATTGTTTTCACCTTCAATGAAGGATCGCAGCTAACAAGAGGTAAGATTTCTTGACAAATGAGATCATGACTCAATTTCCGGTGATCCTGTGATTGTGTGGAATTAACACAAGTGTGTTCCGTCATAGAACCTATCACCCAGGAATCACTGCGCAATCTATACGATGCAGTTAGATGGAAGTTACACTCGTGGTGAGTATATGATTCGTATCTCTCTGTTGTTCGATCCACATGAAAGTCATAGTTGTTTATCATGTGGAACTTTTTTATTGCTCGGACGCAATCTTCTTTTGAACGAAATTTGTCTTTGACTTTTAAATTTGCATCTGACTGCACTTCAGGGTTGTAGAATATATCAGATGAATGGTCATCTGTGGACATGTTCAGGGTGGTCATGTACGGAGGTGGTGTGAAGATCTGATGTGGAGGCATTTGGCTTTCTTCCTCGGTCTCTGATTCTTCATTTACCATGATGTTGAACTGCGTCTCCTCTCTTCTTCGTCAAGAACATCCACCTCGACTTGTTCCTCCTCCGTAGGATCAACCTCTCGTGTCCTGGAACACGACGTACAACTGAATCGAGTCGTACCCAGAATATTCATGATTACAAAACATGTTTTGCAGATCTTCGTCATCTTCAACAGCTACCTGGTAAAATTTTACTTGGTTCTCACCAGTAAAAACAGGATGTTGGTAGAAAATGTTTGACGTCGGACCTCGACGAAGTTTGTTCTCGAGTCTTTTTTTGAAATACGAAAAATTCGCATTGCTATTTAGACAAACTTGGAAATTTTTAGTGTTTCTAAACAAAAAACCGGATACCTCACTGTTGTATGTCTCGGCATTGAAATTTACAGTGATAACATATTGTGGTACAGATGACATTTCGATCAGGGTTTGAGAATTTGAAATTAGGGTTTTTGATTTGATTAGGGTTTCTGATTTTAGTGTTGGAAATTAGGGTTTTATAATTGAAAAAAAAAATCACATGCAGTCTAGGATGGCTAGGGGACAGACCTATTTATCACTAGATCTGTAAAAAAACCAAGTTGAATGGCTCCTATGTGTAAAAACACAAGGGAGGCGCCATCTCCTTTGGCTTTTTGCAGGCCTAGTCATAAATAGGTCTGCCACGTAGCTGACACACTAGCCTGCATGCATGCAACCTGCCACCTAGCCTGGCACAAGCCATCTAGGATGGCGCCTTAGGGCAAATTTAAAGGGGAGGAGCCATCCCACTTGGCTCCTCCTTGACAAGTGTCATCCATGCATGCAAGGCCCCAACCACCTCATTAATTCCTCTCTTCTTGAATTACCTATAAATATGGCTTCTCATTTGTGTTTTTTCCATCACCACTCTTCACTCCTCCTCTATCTCTAATACAATTCTCTCTTTCTCAAATAAGTAGTAGAAATTTCAATCATGAGTCTCTTGACGTTGGGAGAATCGCACCGAGGAACAAGGGCGAACATTGCAAGCTATGTAAGTATCCTTTCATTTTTTTGTGTTCATTCTTTTTCTTGAATTTTTTTTGTTGTATTCTTTTTTTATTACATTTTAAATATTATTTACACTTTCTTACACAATTTATTTCCACATTATCTATAGGACACGAAAAAATTTAGATGTCGCTCACATCACTATGTTGTTCCCGATCCGTTCATCGTTCCATACCTTGAACATGCCGGTTTTGGAGAGGTTATTAAAATCTCCAACTACACGATCGATTCAAAGTTCATTCTAGCATTGTGTGAAAGGTAGAGACCCGAGACACATACATTTCATCTACCTATAGGTGAGTGTTTGTCACACTAGAGGACGTGTACATGTTGATGGGTCTTCCTATCGATGGCAAGGCGGTGAATGGTCCGGTACAACAACCTAACAATATTTGCGAGGAGTTGTTGGGTAGAGATATGGTCGAAGGTCCTACCGCAAGAGGCCAAGGTATATTTCTTTCAACTCTTAGAGAGTATTATTATTCTCTTGTTTTGGATGAAAATTCCACCGAAGAACAAAAAATAATAAAAACTAGAAACTACATTATGTTAATGTTTGGTAGTTTTTATTCCCAAAGTACCGGAATAGTGTCAATTTTATGTATTTGAATTTACTTAGAGATGTCAATAAGATAGGAAGATATTGGGGTTCACTGTTCTTGCCCACTATACTCCTCGTTGTGTAAAAATTGTATGAAAGACACATCAACTTTCAATGGATGTGCTTTCTTACTTCAAACATGGGGTTGGTGGAGAATGCAATCACTCAATCCCGTCAACGACCTACCGTTCACTTTTCCCTACGCAACAAAGTAAGTACATTGTTTATTTATTAAATTTTATTTATATTTTTCACATATATAAAATCCTAATATATTAAATGTTAATTCATTTAGGTTTAGCGTAGTGGGCATGGATTACGGAAAGAATCCGAGACACAATGTTCTCCTATACCGCAACGACCAAGCTTCGAGAACATGGGGACACGTTTATACGAAACTGGTGCAACAAGCAATGTAAATCTTGAGGCATTCATGGATCCTGATCTCATTCACTACGGGCAGTCATCAACCCATGATCAGGTCCCATCGACCCAATAACAACCGGATCCAGAACCTCGCATCGACGAGTTAGAGAGACGCGCATGTGGAACCGGTGGTCATCTACGAGTCCCGGGTCGCCATGAATGAACTTATGTAATCGCTTTTTGCTGTAATCAAAATTTATAATACAAGATTTATTTCACAAAATTGTCGTGCACTTTAATTTACATTGAAATTTTTTTTATTTTTTTTTTAAAAATGCACTAAGGCGCCATCTCAGATGGTTTTTCCTTTGTGTTTTACACATAGGAGCCATCTGAGATGGCTTTTAGGTCAAAAATGGAGACGCCATCTCCTTGGCTCCTCGCCTCGATTACAGAGCCATCTCAGATGGCTCCTGCTTGTATTTTTGTCCTGAAAATTGGTTATTTGCGTAAATTTTTTCAAAAGTTGGTTATTTTTGTTTTTTTTTAAAAAAATTGATTATTCCAAAAAAAAATTCTCCGTATTCTAATTATATATTTGAATTAATTTTATAATTAAAAAATATTCGTGTTCTAATTATTAAAAATATTATAATTATTTAATAAAAAATTCTCAAATTGATAATTCGTTAGTTATATAAGTTTTTAGCTCTTCAACTAAGGGAAAAATATTGATCTATATAACTAATGTGTATAAAAAAATATTTATATTAAATAGTATAGCTACATAAATTCTATTAACAACCAATTTAAAAATATTAAATAATCACTCTTTATGATTTTTAACATTGATAAAAATAAAATTTAAATTTAAATTTGCTTTGTTACGAACATAATTCTAAAAGAATATGATAGCAATATTTTTAAAGAAATTTTGACATGATTGTAATAAAGAAATTACTGTTTAAAATTTAAGTACAAAATCAATAAAATAATTAAACTATTTATAATACCATTCAATTATAAATTATTAATTTTAGTTTAATATAGAGAGGAATAACATTATCATGATCGTGTCTACTAGAGATGGCAAAAAAATAGTGGTGGTCCGCATGCCGATCTGTTCATCTGTTAAAAAATGGTGGATAGATTGAGATTTTAAACCCACCGTTTATCAAAATTTGTGCTGTTAAAGACTCTCGTCCCCCATTATTAGATTTGAAATATTTTTAATAAATATTTATTTTTAATATATTTTAGTATTTTAATATTTCATTGTTTCTTGTTTACCAACTATACTTTTTCAATCTGTTTGAAAATATTTGATTTTAATTTTTGATTCGGTGTGAAAATTATCAGGGTTCATATCAAGCACAACGCGTCTGATCTTTCAGATGGTTAACATTTTTTTTGCTATTATTTTATTTCCTGATTTTATATTTTAAATGTTTGAAACTTCAAAAAATCATGTAAAATTCATTTCTAGTCTAAAATTTATGAAAAAATTCACAAAAATATTTTGAAATATTATTTTTATGAATTTTACTTTTCCATAATTTTATTTTCAGATTTGATATTTTTTTATGATTTTTCTCTTTTATTTTATATTTTTAATTGTTTTAAAATACTTTTTGACATTTAAAAATTCTAAAAAAATTAGGGAAGGATCCAATGGTCATTTGATAAATATTGGTGACCTCATTTTATTTTTATTTCTGTTTTTTCTATTTTTTGCTTTTTTTTGGTTTAATTCATCATTTCTTTTTATTTTAAAAATAGCTTTTGACTTAGAAAAATTCTAAAAAAATTTGTCAACACTTGTTGGCCTATGATTGACCTTGGGAGATTTTTTTGGAATTTTATTTTGATGAAAAGAATACTATTTATGTATTTCGTCAATAAAATCCAATTAAATAACCTAATTTCAATATTTTATTTAATTCTTTATTTTCATTTTTATTTTGTTGAATTTTTTAATTTAATTTGAAGTCATAAATTTCCTCAACATCAATGGAATTTGAGTATTGATAGGTCTCTTGGCCAAATCCATCAAGAGAGTTGATTGATTTTGACGAAGTTAGATCGATTAAATTCATCTGATGCGAAATAAACTTGAAATTTATTTTATCTGCTCCATCTTATTTTTCTTGTGTCCTGATTCGGAAAAAGTGATCAATTGGTGGCATGAACTTCAAAGTTCAAATATAAGCTCCAAAAGATGACTTGAGTTTTGATCTTGTTTCAACACTTGTGGCGCTTGTCATGTGGTCGCGTTGATTTCTAATCAAGCTTCTGGCAAGTTTCCATCAACTTTGGCCATTTGAAACTCACAATCATTTTTGATCAAGTGATGTGATAATTTCAAAACCGGTGATATACTTGATAAAAAACAATTGAAACTTGTCGTGTGGTCGCGTCGATTCTATCAAGCTTCTGGCAAGTCTTCATGCATAAGCTTCAAGATGGTCACCTTGCTGACGACTAATTATTAATCTCACTAACATTTATTAATTTCTCTTTATTTTTCCGCTCTTTAATTTCCGCATTTATTTTTATGCTCTTTATATTTACGCACTTTACTTTTGCCATTTACATTTCATGTTATTTTTCCTTTTGCTCATTTGAGCATTTTACTTTCTTGTTATTTTGAATTTGGTCACTTGAGCTTTATTTTTATTTTCAAAAATACTTAATAATTCAACCTAAACAAAAAAAAACTTTTAATTGGACTTGGTCACTATCCTTGTGCTTGGAGCTTGATCTTTGGACTTAGGATTAGGACCTTTACCTCAACTTGGAAGATCTCTGTTGCTCTTGGTGTTATTCTATCATTGTCTGGTTATTATCTTTGTATGCATGTTATTCCGTTATACTTAAATGATTAGTGGATTTCCTCAAAATACAGTCGTTACTCTGCCCGTTTTTCTGTACACAAGAATGCACCCGAGGCATAGAATTATCTGAAGCATGGTTTTTTTATCTGGTTATTTGTTGCTTGTGTGGGTTATCCAAAGGATGGGATGTAGTATTGGCTCTTGATGTCAATTACTAATTTTCTCACCCGGTTAGATCTTTCTTTACCGTTATATTTTACTTTATGCACTTAGGTTAGCCCCTTCATCTCCTCTCTATTCTTTAATTTTCAAAATCTTCCCTCTTTTTCAAAGGATTCTTGTTTTTTTTTTAAAAAACTTGAACCGCTTTCGTAGAAAACTTGGACTTATAGGTCCATGAACTTTTCATATTGGTTTTTCCTAATAAACTTTCAATCCATTTAATTATACTGTAACTTCTTTTTTTTGTAAGAATAAAAAATACTTAACCTCATTCAAACTCTTTTTGAGCTCTTTGTAGCTTTTCCAAATTAACATTTTTACTAAAATCAACCAACACACAAATTTGGTCTTTTTTAGCCGAACTACGTGGTTTTAATTTCAACATTGCACATTGTTGGTATGTAGGGCTAGAACTCATTGGTAGTTATATCAAACCAAGAATCCTAAAAAATACTTCTTGTTTTGTTTTCTTTTAAACTCTCCAAACATGTTTTGTACAAACTCTTTTTAACGCATATATAATTTTTTTCAAAAAAAGGTTCCTGCGGAGTACCGTAGATGCTTTGGGTTCCTGTTATACCCCAAAATTTTCCCTCCTACTTCTCAAGACAATCCATAACTTCATACTCAAGAATTTCACAAGGGTTGATCAAATAAACCCTCTCATAAGCAATCAATCCAAGCTAAGGTTTTGCTCCTCTAAAGTCAAGATGGATCTCCAGTGATTTAAGTGGTCATCATATCTCATCATATGCTTCAAGGGATCACCATATCAAGTTTCAAGCCTTAAAAGTCAAAATTGCTCATTCAATGGCTCAAATAGCTGAGAATCAGTTGTATTGGATAAAAAGTCAACTATGGTCAACATACAGTCAAACTTCATAATTTTTGGTCAACATCAATATTTTGAAGTAATATTCATCATTTGATCAAGGGTCGATCATGATTCCTCAAGAAAAGTCAAGATTTGATCAAAAGTCAAAGTTTCTAAATTAGGGCTTTTTAGACAAAAGTCAACAGAACTTTGACCAAACATAACTTCAACATACTTTATCAGAAATTTTTCCACCAAAGCTCATTTTAAAGGGAATTAAATTCTCTACAACTTCATGTCTCACAAGCTTGGGCTAGAAACGCTTCATTTGGAAGTTATAGATCAAAATATTACAGGTCCTCTTAAAAAGTCAACAAAAAGTCATCTTCTTGAAAAGGAGTGTTCACGAGCATGGAAGCTTCAATGAAAATGAAACCAAAAGGGGTGTTTAGAAGACATCTTGAGTTTTCTAAAAAGTCCAAGAACACCCAAAAATATGGAAAATTGAGCAACATAAAAATTGTGCAAGTTGAGCATTTTTGGGGAGGTGCATGAAGAAAAATACTTAGCAAACGCAAATATTTTTCAAATGGGCCTAAGATTTTATGATTCAAGCTTGATTATAAGATTCAGGGGTGGCAATTGAATCCATTAAAACAAAATCCATTCAATCCACCCACCAAAAAGTTCATCTAATCCATCCACCAAATGAAAAATAAGTTAATGGATTGATCCAATTCATCCATTTATATATATGGATTGATCCAATCCATCCAGCATATTTTAATGATCCAATCCATTATTCTTTAGATTAAATAATTGCATTTCTTTTTAAATTGAAAAAAAAATTTTAGAAAAAAGAAAATAATAAAATTAGATTTTATTAAAAAAGAACTGATTTTTTAAAAAAAAAACTGAAATATTTGTTTTTAAAACTTAAAAAAAAATCATTTTTTAGAAAAAAAAAACAGATTTTTTTTTAAAAAAAATGAAACATTTTTTTATACATTTTATTTTATTTTTAATTTGTTAAAAATTTTTTTTTTACTTTTTTCGAAAATAAAACTGAGAATTTTTATTTTTTGAAAAAGAAAACTAAATTGTTTTAAAAAAAAAAAATTTTTTTTCCGTAAAAAAAACATTAAATTTTTATTTAGAAAAATAACAGTAAACAAATTTTATTTTTTTTTATAAAACTGTAAAAAAAAATTTGAAAAAAACTGTAAATTTTGAATAAAGTTTTTTCTTCTAAAAACTGAAAACATAATTTCAAACAAAAACTGGAATTTTGTTATCAAAAAAAGTATTTTTTTTTAAAACTGAAAAAAAAAAACTGTATATTTTTTTTAAAATAGATGTTTTGATTTAAAAAACTGAATAAAAATAAATTTTTTCTAAAAATAAATTTGAAAAAAGAAAGATTTCCAAAAAAGTTTTTTTCTAAAAAAAATTAGTTTTTTATTTTTCAAAAACTGAAAAGAAAATTTATTTGAAAAAAAACTGGAATTTTTGTTTTTTTATAAAAAAAAACTTGATTCATTTTTTTTATAAAAATTGAAACGTTATTTTTAAAAGACATTTTTATTTTTTATTTAAAAAAAACTGAAATTTTTTTTCTGAAGAAGCTTAAAATTTATTTTATTTTGAAAAAAAAACTAATTTTTTCTTTTAAAAATTGATACTTTTGTTTTTTATATTTTTTTTAAAAAAATAAAATTGGATGGATGGATATTCATCCATTAAAATGTTGTTAATTGATGGATTGAATTGGTTATATTTAAGGAAGTTTTAATGGATTGTAATGGATTAATGGATTGTTTTGATCCATCCATTAACAATCAAATCCATATATATCAAATTCATCCATTTTGCCACCCCTATTGAAGACTGAACGAAGTAGAAAAACGGATAAGACACCCGGAAAAGTATGAAAATGCAAGAACGTGTGTCATGATTCTTGGCATGCAATGCATATGATTTATTTTTTCATAATTATTTTTATTGTTCAAGGAACTTAATAAAGACAATTTAATTTACAAATATCAAAGTATAACACATTTGAAATAAACTCATATCATTAATAAAATATTTTGAGGATTACAACTCTTTAATACGAGTTTCAATGATCCCAAGTGCAAGAGAGAAATCAAGATAAAAAAACTACAAGTCATAAAGAATCAAATTTATAGAAGATCCTTCTTCATATGACCTCTTCCTCTTGAGCTTCCTAATCTCTTCCTTCAACTGCTCGTTATCCAATACGTACCTGTAAACATAACCTTCCAAAGCACCAGACTCGGGAGAAGTATGAGAATGAACAGGGGCACTAAGAGCTGGGTGAACACTGGAAGAAAGTAAATCGTCTTGCTTCTCCATCATCTCAACAACACGACTCTCAAGAATTTCAATCAGATCATCCTTTTCTTTCAAGTCTACCGCATAAGACACCTTCATGGTATGATACTTATTCTTCCAAGCTTCCTTCTCTTGTTGCATATGAACCAAAGCAAACTAAAGATCCTCTATGTCATTTGAACTCTAAGTAGTATCCAAGAACAAATCAGCAAGAGCCTCCTCTCGAGAATACGACATCTTTAACTTAATAGCTATTGCTTGAACCCATTGAAGACAAGGCTCCAAAGAAACAACTCATATCTGCCCTAGATTCTCTTTTCCTTTCCTATGAATATGACGCCAAGATTTTTCTATATCCTTTCTAGCTGCACTGTGGTCTTCACCCTCTTTAAAAAATAAGCCACTCACATGAATACTCTTTGGTATATCCCTCATCAGATAACCAAGCTGACGACGCGCAAGAACAAGATTTTAGCTAATACATCCATCTGTACTAAGAAGAGGCACATTGGGAAAACTACCACAAATGTTGATAATTTGCATATCATAATAAACTTGACGATACCACACAATATCAGAATGCGTGAGAGCCATGATCTTTGGCGCCCAACGAGATCCCCTCATAGGATCCCAAAACGCATCAGCTATAGGTAAATAAGAAGTAAACAACCGGTATATCAATGGCGTACAATAGATAATCTGTGCTAAATAAAAGTATGTGTACAAAATGGATGGTGGGGAGAGAAAAAAAGTATTTTTTTTATAATTTTTGGTTTGATAGAACTTTCAATGAGTTCCAGGCCTACATACCAACAATGTGCAATGTTGAAATCAAAATCAAGTAGTTCGGCTAAAAAAGACCAAAATTGTGTGTTGGTTGATTTTAGAAAATGTTAGTTTAGAAAAGGCACAAAGAGCTCAAAAAGTTGTGATGAGGTTAGGTGTTTTTTAGTCTTGTGAAAATAAAATTCAAAGTATTATTAAATGGATTGAAAGTTTATTAAGAAAACAAAGTTTGAAAATTCATGGACCTAAATCCAAGTTTTTTATGAAAAAGGTTCGAGTTTTGTAAAACAAGAATCCTTTGAAAAATAGGGAAGATTTAGAAAATTAAAGAATGAGGAGGAGATGAAGAGGCTAACCTAAGTGCATAAAGTAAAATGTAAGGGTAAAGAAAGATCTAACCGGGTGAGAAGACTAGTACTTGACATCAAGAGCCAATACGATACCCCATCCTTTGGATTACCATATAAGCAACAAATAATCAGACAAAAAAACCAAACTTCAGATAAATCAATTCTTTTAGGTGAATTCTTGTCTTGAGAAAAATGGGCAGAGTAACAACTGTATTTGGAGGAAATCCACTCTCAATCAAGTATAACGGAATAACCTGTATACAAAGATAATAACCAGACAAGACAAAATAACACCAAGGGCAAAGAAATCTCCAAGTTGAGTTAATGGTCCTAATCCTAAGTCCAAAGATCAAGTTCCAAGCACAAAGATATTAACCAAGTCCAATTAAAAGTTTTTTATGTTTAAGTTGAATTATTAGGTAGTTTGGAAAAGAAAAATAAAGCTCAAGTGAGCAGATTCAAAATGACAAGAAAACAAAATGCTCAAGTGAAGAACGAAAAAAAAAGACATGAAATGTAAATGCTAAAATTAGAGGTGCATCGAATTGTTAATTGTTAGTCGTCAGCGAGGTGACCATCTTGAAACTTACGCATGAAGACATGCCAGAAGCTTGATAGAATCAACGCTACCACACGATAATTTTCAATTGTTTTTTGTCTAGTATATGACCGATTTTGGAATTATCACATCACTTGATCAAAGATGATTGAGAATTTCAAATGGACAAGGTTAGTGGAAACTTGCTAGAAGCTTGATTAGAAATCAACGCGACCACACGACAAGCGCCACAAGTTTTGAACCAAAATCCAAACTCAAGTCATCTTTTGGGGCTTATGTTAGAACATTAACGTTCATGCCACCAATTGATCACTTTCTCTGAGTCGGGACCAAAGAAAAATAAGATGAAGAAGAAGAAATGATTTTCAATTTTATTTTGCATCAGATGAATTTATTCGGTCTAACTTCGTCAAAATCAATCAACTTTCTTGGTGGATTTGGTCAAGATACCTATCAACACCCAAATTCCATTGATGTTGAGGAAATTTGTGCCTCCAAAATTAATTCAAAAGTGAGCAAAATAAAATGAAAAATAAAAATCAAATAAAAGGATTTAAAGGTAATTTTGAAATTAGGTTATATAATTGGACTTTATTGACGAAATACATAAATAGTATGTTTTCATCAAAATAAAATTCCAATAAAATTACCCAAAGTCAAACAGAGGTCAACAAGTGTTGACAATTTTTTTTATAATTTTTGAAAGTCAGAAAATATTTTTAGAAAATAAAATAAAAGGTGAAATAAACCAAAAATAGAAAGAAATAGTAAAATAAAAAAAAATAATGTCACCAATATTTGTCAAATGACCATTAGATACTTCCATAATTTTTCCGGAATTTTAAAATGTTGGAAAATATTTTAAAACAATTAAAAACCTCAAATAAAAGAGAAAATTCATAAAAAATATCAAATCCGAAAAATAAAATTATGAAAAAATAAAATATAGAAATTTAATATTTAAAAATATTTTTGTGAATTTTTTCATAATTTTTTAGTCAGAAATGAATTTTATATGATTTTTTTGAAGTTTAAAACATTTAAAATATAAAATTAGAAGATACAATAAAAGCCACAATTTTAGCCAAAAAATTGTGGACCATCTTATCGTAGTCAAAATGCGTCAGTAATCACACCCAATGGACATGGCACGCTGTGCTTGATATGGACCTCCTTGGTTTTCACACCGGATTACAAAATTTAAAAATAAAACAAGAAATAATATCACGCGTTGGATCGATGTTGACTAATAAAAGTAATTAGATCTAAGGGTTCCAGAGACGCGTGCACGGTGAAGCAAACACACCGGATCAAATTTAAAAAAAAATTATATGTCAAGCCTTCATTGGTTGAAGATAGACATGTAGGTCGTCTTCAACCTCCAGCCATCATCCATTCACGATTCTCAAACTATGAAGAATGTACCCTCGCGAAGAATGTATTTCACTTATACCATGAACAATTTGGAAAAAACATAAATAACAGCGAGCACTTATTTCTAGAAATTCTCAGTCAATACATGATGAAAGTGCAAATGGTGAAGATCACAAGGATCAGGGATATGAGGAGAGTGCCATGATGCTTTGTTTTACAAGGTTTGATGGAGATTCCTACCTGAACGAAGTTCACTTTCAGAGCTATGAAACTGGAATTGGATAGCACGACTCAGTAAGTTTTAAAGCATGATTCTTGTTTTGTTAGCTTCAGTGAGGTTCAAGGAAGAAGAATGAATGGTTAATTTCAAAATGGAATGGCTTTGAGAGTGAAAAAAAAGTTACAGAAAATTAGATTCGAGAGAGTTTGGCAGAGGTTTTCTGACTATCAAAGCTTGAGGAAATGAGTGGGATGTGTTCCTTATTTATAGGAGAGGTGAATGGAATCAAAATGAGGGGTGAATGATGACATTTGAGTGGAAATCATGCACACCCGTGTTCACGAAGAAAGTGTGACCTTATGTGCATCAAAACTCAATCATTCCTTGCATTTTGATGTGCTAATTAATCTTGGGAGGTTCCGAATCACAATTAGTCACGAAAACAAGGCTTAACTTGGCCTAAAACCAAGTTACACGCGCAAATGCACAAACTGATGGTGAGCTCGAACCAGAATTTTGCACAAACTTTGAGCTGAGGCCAAATTCAACTCCCTCGTGCTTTTTCTGATTTTCTTTTACCCAAATGAAGTACTCAAAGAGTATAACACAATTAAAAATTAATTAAATCAAATGGATGCTTGAGTTGAGAGATTGAGCCTTTAGGATTCTTGAAAAATCACTGATTTTTCTGGCCAGGCCTTGGTCAGACATGCCACTTTCTAAAAATGACCTATAATGTTTCTTCTTCAAACTTGCTCTTCCAATAAAAAATTTCTCTTAATTTTCAAAGATGATATGAATTAGACCTCTCAAGGAATATTTGGCAAAAAGAATCACTCAAAAATTCAAAAAATTGAGAAAGTTATGATATTGTGAATTTGATGAAAATTTGTGAAGTGACCTATAATCTTTTGACTTCTTCAAGAAACTTCCAAACACTTTCAATCTTCAAAGCTCATATGAATATAAATTTCACATCTTCAAGATTGTTGTGTAAAAATAATGTCCTCAAGGTGATAAGTGATGACCAAGATATGATCTTTTGAAGTTGATTGTTCAACAATTGAGAAATTCATCAAGGACGTAGATGACACCCATTCTTGCATCTACATTCTTGATAGTGATTTTGTTGCTAGGACCATCCATAGAAAAAGACTAAAAACCTTCAAAATTAACATTAAAGTCCTCCAAAATCTGGGTAATAAACCATCCATACGGTAAAAACTTTGACTTCTCATTAAACTTTGTCATATGAGTCAATATCATTTTAGCCCAATTTACCGCAATGTTGTTTTTCCGAGCAAATAGTAGTTGCATCTCTAAATCGGTAATAGTACAATGATTACCGGTTCTTGGAAACAAGACATAGGCCATGAAATAATGGAATATCCTATCATCAAGGTGAAATATATCGGCGGACCAAGAATCTCTAGATGGTTCAACACCACCTAGAGCACGAACTCGTTTTGCATGAAAGTCTTGTTCCGAAATCCTAGCAAGGCTATAGTAAAAGGACTTTTTGTTATAAGTTTGCCACTCTTCATCATCACCATCATATAATGAACCACCGGTGCTAGGTATTTGTAAGATTCTTCCTAATTTTGCAGAATTCAACACAATCTTTTTTCCATTCACAAAAGTGACAAGTTGTCCATTTTTCACAAGCAAATTGCAAAAAAAATAGCCTAACAAGATCCGGGTAGTATGGTCCGAATGATGAAATCAAAGGTTCTAACCCATAATAAATTAAATCCGTTTGAAAGGAAAATCATTCGGTAGGAAAAGTTGAAAGAATACCATACTTAGGTGTGGAGACAAGTTTGGGTTGAAAGTGTTTCGAGAATATCTCTTCTTGTTGAGCAGTGAGTGGAATATGAGTTGTTGATGATGAAGCTGGACCTTTTCCTTTTGCAGCAGCTGAAGCCTTCCGCTTTTTTCTAGAATCCATGAGTTTGAGTTAGGGTTTGTAGAAAATTGGGGTTTGATAATGGATTTTCAGAATTGGGTATGAGTGAGGAGAAAAATGGCTTTTTTTGAGAGTTTATGATATGTTTGTGGGAAATAGGTAGTGGGAAGTGAATGATTATTGGAAAAATAATTTATGATAAAGAGATGGAGTGGGTAGGGATATGATTGGGTAGAGGAGAGGTGGTCAAAGTGATGTAATGGGTCAATGAGGTAGGTTAAATGGGAGAGTAATGAGAAGGAATCAATTCTGACCACACCATAAAAGCCTATTAAAAAGCTGTTTACGCACAGACCAAAAATAAGTATTTTTTGCAAAAGTTACAGCGTGCAATCTATTTGCATATATGTGCAATCGATTTGCACAGTACAAAAAACGTGAAATTTGCAAAAGTTCCAGTATGCAATCGATTTGCATATATGTGCAATCGATTGAAGGTAGTGAAAAATGTGAAAATAGCTATTGTAAGTGCATGTGAGGTTTTAGAAACTTATATATATATTATCATTTAAGTATACTAAACATAAAACACACATATTTTAACATATTTATGCACATAGAAACAAATATAAGAAGGAGTAGAAGAAGAGATGCATTTGATAAAATTTTAAAAATAATAAAATGTGCACCTTAATTGAAGTGAATATTTTATGTATCACTTTCATCCAAAATTCCGAGTTCTCTTCGAATTTTATAAAATGGTTCACGAGCAAGCGGCTTTGTAAAAATATCTGCAAGTTGATTATGAGTATCCACAAAAGTGACTTCGACATCTCCTTGAAGTACATGATCACGGAGAAAATGATATGAAATGTCGATGTGTTTGGTTCTTGAATGCATGACCAGATTTTTTGTAATGTTGATTGCACTTGTGTTGTCACATCGAAGAGGAATGCATCCGAGATCAAGTCCGTAGTCACGAAGTTGTTGCTTAAGCCAAAGAATTTGTGCACAACAACTACCCACTGCTATGTATTCCGTTTTGGCCGTGCTAAGAGCAACACATGCTTGTTTTTTACAAGTTCATGATACTAATGCATTTCCAAGAATGTGACAAGTACCACTTGTGCTTTTTTCTATCAGTTTTACAATCTGCATAATCCGCGTCAAAATAACCAATTAAATTGAAAATACTACCTTTTGGATACCATAAGCCGACATTTGTTGTCCCTTTGAGATACTTCATGATTCGCTTGACCGCCATTAGATGAGATTCTTTTGGATTTGCTTGAAAGCGGGCACAAAGACAAACACTAAACATTATGTTAGGATGGCTTGCCATCAAATATAATAAAGAACCAATCATATCTCGATACTTTATGATATCAATTGGAATACCAGATTCATATTGATCAACATATGTACCGGAGCCCATTGGAGTATTCATCGCTTTGCAATTATCCATATCAAATCTCTTCAACAACTCTTTGCAATACTTGGATTGGTTGATGAAGATTACATCTTTTAGTTGCTTAATTTGTAGTCCAAGAAAGTAATTCATCTTACCCATCATGGACATCTCCAATTCTCCTTGCATCATCAATGAAAATTCTTCACACATTTTTTTGTTAGTCGATCCAAAAATGATATCATCAACATAGACTTGAACCAATAAAGTGTTACTTTTGATTTTTTTAATGAATAAAGTTTTATCAACCTTACCCTTTTTAAAACATTTTTCACACAAAAAATTGCTAAGCCTATCATACCATGCTCTTGGTGCTTGCTTTAAGCAATAAAGAGCCTTTTTCAACTTAAAGACATGTGAAGGATTTTTGAAGTCTTCAAATCCCGGGGGTTATTTGACATAGACTTCTTCATTGATGTAGCCATTCAAGAATGCGCTTTTGACATCCATTTGAAAAATCTGAAAATTTAATGAACAAGCATAAGCAAGTAAAAGATGAATAACTTCTAACCTTGCAACCGGAGTAGATGTTTCTTCAAAGTCGATTCCTTCTTCTTGATTGTAACCTTGAGCTACCAACCTTGCTTTGTTTAGAAAAATTATACCATTCTCATCAAGTTTGTTTTTAAACACCCATCGGGTACCTATGATGTGTTTATCACTTGGCCTAGGAACAAGTTCCCAAACTTGATTTCTCTCGAATTGATTTAATTCTTCTTGCATTGCAATTATCCATTGATCGTCTCCTAAGGCTTCATCAACTTTGGAGGGTTCAATTTGAGAAACAAACGCCATGTTTAAGCAAGCATCTTTGAGATTTAATCTTGTTGTAACTCCATGACTAATATCACCAATGATTTTTTCAATAGGATGGTCTCTATGAGTTCTCCATTCTTTGGGTAGATCATTGATATTTGAAACTTGTTGTGGTACTCCTTGTTGATATTCCGGTTGTTCACATTTTGATCATTTGAAATTTCTTCCGAGGGTAAATCTATAATATCATCATCACACACAACTATTTCCTCCTTAGAGGTGTTAGTTTCATCAAAAGATACATGCATAGATTCTTCAATAGTTAAAGTTCTTTTATTATAAATTCTATATGCTTTACTAGAAAGTGAATAACCAAGAAATATACCTTCGTCGGATTTCTCGTCAAACTTATCGAGATTGTCTTTGTCATTGTTGAGGACAAAGCATTTGCATCCAAAAATGTGAAAGTGAGCAATATTTGGCTTTCTTCCTTTCAAGAGTTCATATGGAGTCCTTTTCAAGATAGGTCTAATGATAACTCGATTTCCAACATAACATGTCGTACTAACCGCATCCGCCCAAAAATACTTTGGTAGATTTGCATCACTAAGCATCGTTCTTGCAAGTTCCACTAGAAACCTATTCTTTCTTTCAACTACTCCATTTTGTTGTGGAGTTCTTGGTGATGAAAAATTATGAGAGATACCAGGTTCTTCACAAAGTTCTTCAAATGATGCATTTTGGAATTCTCCACCATGGTCACTTCTTATGGATACAATCTTTAGTGATTTTTCATTTTGAATTTGCTTTGCATACTTCTTAAAGGCTTTGAAAGCATCACTTTTCTGCACAAGAAACAAAGTCCAAGAATATCTAGAAAAATCATCAACAATAACTAAAGCGTATACATTACCTCCGAAGCTTCTTGTTCTTGATGGACCAAATAAATCCATGCGCAATAATTGTAGTGGCCTTGTAGTGGACACCACATCCTTAGATTTGAAAGATGATTTTGTTTGTTTTCCCTTTTGACAAGCATCACATAATTTATCTTTGACAAACTTTATCTTTGGTAAGCCAACAACAAGATCATGTTTGGTTAATTTATTTAAGTGCTCCATGTGAATATGGGCCGCCCTTTTATGTCATAACCATGATTCATTATTTGTTTACCATGAGACATTTTACTTTCAAAGATAAATCGTCTAAGGAAATCATAAAAATATTATTAATTCTTTTACCTTGAGTTTTACCTCATTGGTGACTTCATCAATAATCAAGCATTCATCTTTTGTAAATTTGATCTTGAAACCTTTGTCACAAAGAACATTCATCAATAAGAAGATTTGAAAAATGGATGTGAAAGGTGGTGCACCAACTTTGCCTTTGCCAAGAATTCTTCCCTTGTTGTTATCTCCATAAGTGACATAACCCTTGGCCTTTAAGACTAGATTTGAAAAATGGTTTATGTCACCCGTCATATGCTTTGAACAACCACTATCAAGATACCATAAATTTGAAGTGGTTTTCAAGCACACCTACAAAACAAATTAAGTTTTGTTAGGTACCCAAATTGCTTTGGGTCCTTCATAATTAGTACCT
This sequence comes from Vicia sativa, assembly GCA_021764765.1. NCBI lineage: Eukaryota > Viridiplantae > Streptophyta > Magnoliopsida > Fabales > Fabaceae > Vicia > Vicia sativa. The sequence continues at coordinate 257,440,629 of CM038793.1, forward strand.
TTCTTTATCCACACATAATGCCCACTTGGAACACTAAAGTTTCTTATATATCAAGTATTATGTGTGTGGCCTTTAATACCACAATAGAAACAAGTAGGTTCAAAATTACTTATATATCTAGGAGGATAAGATTTATTCTTAACAACTCTTTTCTTTTTAGGATAATGATGAACTACTTTAGGCTTATTCACTTCCTCTTGGATTGGTTGGTTATTAGCCTTAAAAAAGATAATTTTGTTGGGACTTGGTTGAGAAAATTTTGAAAAACCAAGTCCACTTTTATCTTTAGGATATCTTTGTGTGCTAATAACATTTTTCAATCCAACTTGTCCTTTTTCATACCTTTCTAGAACTCTTTTTAATTGAACAATTTGAAAAGAAAGTGATTAACAATTATTGCATACAAAATTATATTTTTGATCACTAATCATCTTTTCTTTTTCATCTTTATGTTCTTTTTCAACAGTTTTAACTTTTTCTTCTAAAGATGAAATTATTTTCTTTTGAGATGAAATAGTTCTATATAGAATTTTGCATTCATTTAATAGTTCATCTATAGCACCTTGTGCACCATTATCATAAAGAGAGTTATCATAACTAACCTCGCCTTCTTCATCATCGGAATGGTGTGAAGCCATCAATGCTATATTTGCACTTTCGTCACTATCCGAATCGGATGAAGAACTTATCTCATTATCTTCCCATGCAACATAAGCCCTTTTATTTTTGAACCTTTTTTTGCCTTTGAATCCATTTTTCTTGGGGAGTTTTGGACAATCCGGCTTTATGTGACCTTGGTTTCCACATTCATAACATGTGACATCTTGTGTTGATGTGGAGGCTTCTTTATCTTTATGCTTATAAAATTTCTTTCTTTTGACAAAGTTAGCATTATGAAGATTATTTTTATGACCAAAATATTTTCCTAACCTTTTTACAAGAAGCAAGAAATTTTCATCTTCCTCTGATGCATCTTTATCTTGACTTTCTTTTGAATCTACTTTCAAAGCAATGACTTTGGATTTCTTCTCATGATTCTCATGTTTTTCAAGTCTTCCAAGTTCCGTTTCATATTCTTGAAGCTTTCCGAATAATGTTGCGGAAGTCATGGTTGCTAGGATTTTCTTTTCGGATATTACCGTCACTTTTGGTTGCCATTCCCTAGTTAAAGACCTAAGCACTTTAAGATTTAATTCATCGTTAGTTAAACTCTTACCGAGTGCCTTCAAATGGTTTGTCAAGTGAATGAATCTCTTTTGCAAGTCAAGGATGGATTCTCCGGGAAACATTCAGAATAATTGATATTCTTGACTCAAAGTGTTCAATCTAGATCTTTTGACTTCGGCGGTTCCTTCATGAGTTTCTACAAGAGTATCCCAAATTTCCTTTGCCGTTGTACATGCCGATACTCGAAAAAATTCATCCATACTAAGAGCACTTTGGAGAATATTGATTTCCTTTTTGTCAAAGAGAACTTTTTCTTGTCATCTTCATTCCATGATGCTTTAGGCTTTGATGATCCAACACCATTGACAACACAAACCGGAGCAAATGGACCATTCTCAACAGCATCCCATATTTCTTCTCCTTGCGCTTCAAGATGAGCCTTCATACGAATTTTCCAAAAGTCAAGGTATTCACCACAAAACAATGGAGGCTTGTTGTTACTACCACCATCTTTGAAAACCGGATTTTGATTTGCGGAAGCCATTCTGGATCTTTAGGAACAAGTTACCTATAACTTTCTCTGATACCAATTGTAAGTATCAGATACGCCTAAGAGGGGGGTGAATTAGGTGTGTAAAAAATTATCGGTTATATATGAATACTTGTACTAATTTTTCTGCTTTGGTATATGAAGTATTTACAAGTGTTTCTTTCCTTTTGGTTATGGTGTGATGAAAGCAATAAAAGCGGAAAAGTAAAGAACACAAGGATATATCCTGGTTCTCCTCACAGATCGAGAGTACTCCAGTCCCCTTACAACATGCAAGAGATTTCACTATAGTTAGAATAATTGTACAGCCTATTCACACAAATTGTGAAGCCTACTATCTAACCTATAGGGAGACCAAAGGTTCTTAAAACCTTTAAGGTCTAACAACACTAAGTGCAAGAAGAACAATCCTCTTCAATGCACAACTTGCTTCCAACAATCCTGGACAGCAAGAATATAACAAGTATGTTTGAACTTTTATAAGAGATTTTGAGTTTGTAAGATTGTAGAACAATACCACTTTGAGTGATTTATCAATGTACTTGATCTTCCCTTCCAATAGCAATAATTCACAATGACTTAGAGATATAGATTGCTCAAGATTTTCTGGTTTATGTTATGTGAAAGTATGCAGAAAATCTCATATGAAAGTATAAACAATATTTGAAATTTGAATGAGTTTTGATTGGAAGAGGTGAGAAATGAATTTGAAATTTTGAGTATTTATATGTTCATGGAACCTTTTAAAAATATAATAAGTCTCTTCATTTTAATCATGAACAAGTGCCAAGATTAGAGACAAAGTTTTAGTGAAAGGGTGCATAAAGTGGTGCATGCATGAATTCTGGTTTTTCAAAAACGTGCAGGGTGCAATCGATTGCACCTTTATGCAAATCGATTGCACGGGCTCTAACAGAATCATTTTTCAAAAACTTACAGTGAGCAATCGATTGCACATATATGCAAATCGATTGCACTTAGTTAAAAAGTGAAAAGTTTTCAGCATGCAATCGATTGCAGCATTGTGCAAATCGATTGCACCCTCAAACAGAACCATTTTTAAGTTTTTCATTCAGTATGCAGTCGATTGCACCTTTGTGTAAATCAATTGCACAGTAAGAAAAATGAAAATTTTGATTTGAAACTTAGTGAAATGAAATGTGTATGTCATGCAATAATGTTAGGAACTTTGAGCATCTAAAACTTAAGTATTTGTGAGGCATTGTTATTATACCTTCTCAAAATTTGTTAAATGCCTTGAGTCAAAATTTTGATCATGATGTTTTAACTTTAGAGTGTATTATGCCTTGATAAATATCTTTGCCTTCTTACCATGAGGTTTGTCTTCATCAAAACATGATATATTGATTGATATTGAGAAGCTTGATTCTACACAGCCAACATTGACAATGCCTTAGCAATAGCATCATCATTCCTTCTAGAAACCATCATCCTAAGATTCTAAAATAATTAACAACACGCACTAGACGAATAGTATTAATTGTGTCTTATACACAAACTGGATATAAGAGGAAATAAACACGTTAATATCGTGTAAACTGACCAACCCTTTCACTGATACCACTAATGTATCACCTTCTAACCTAAAACATGTAATATGACATAAATCAGAGTAAAATAACGCATATCTCAAGAGGGCGTCACATGTACTTCACAAAATAACAAATCAAAATCTGCATACTAGTCATGATCATAACACGTATTTAAATTCATGTTCTAAATACCAACATAATATGCAACTAACAGCAGAAATATTATCACTTCATAGAAATATTCATGATTGAAATCTCATACTAACAATCATATCATAAAGTATTAGGCACAACGACTAATCATCACATAATCTCATATGTATGTCAAATAAAATAGAATAATGTAAAATATATCTCATCATAAGAAAACATGAGTCTAAATATCCCCCGTGTTACATAGACCAGAGAAATGACTCACTACCTAAGAAACCGGATAAATAGAACTAGCTCCTCCATCTAATCCTCGCTAGAAGCGCCACTAACTTCGGTTCCTGAGTTATGTCATAAGGCACATCATTTCAAAATAAGGGTGATAATTTATATCATTATAGAAATATATAATAATAAGAAATGTGTCACATACAGGAAACAATTGAATTCACTATACTTCACATAATCATGTATTCAACATCAAACGAATCAATTCACATGATCACATATACGAAATTGCTCAATCACTCAAGATTCAAAGATAATTCAATAACAATTATCACAAATATCACCATTACATCAATATCACATATATCAAAACAAAATATACATTTCACATCGACACGTGTGACTTCAATGCAACTCTATGCAATATACATGTGGTACCAATGTTATCATTACCGGTCCTACCAAGTCCAAACCCATCCAAAAGTCATTCCAAACCCATCCAAAAAACATATAATAAATTATTAAAATTAATGTAAATCAATGATAAATCACAAGCATTCATAATCTAGAACAATTTTGGAATATAATAAAATTTCACATTCCAGACCGCGCTAAGTGGCACCATATGCGGCTAAGCGGCCTCCGCAAAATGCAGAAAAATCTGATACAGACAACATTCTGCCTTCTACGAATTTATCCATCCAAAAACCATTAAAACACATATATTTCACCAATTAAATGTATTATAGCCTATATCTAACAAATAACATCGAATACAAAAATCAAAACATGATTACTAACATCAATTGGATGATTGCACATTCAAACCATAACATGTCAATATATAGAAATTGAAGAACAAATCCCTAATTTGATATTTCTACCCATCACCCATCATTTTATTAACCCATAAATCAAGGAATTTCCACCCTTACCTTAGATATAGGCACACTTATAGGTTTTCTCCTTCTTCTTCCTCTTCTCCTCTTTTATCCTCTTTTCTTCTCTTCTCTTCTTTTGTTAATTCTCTTCTAATTCTATTTTGTCTTACAACTCTTACTAGCACAAATTTATATCTATTGGGCTTAACTTCTCTCACCACTCTAATGCTCTTAAGGCCCAAATCGGTATTTACTATTCTAACACCTAGTAACCCAATAACACATATTATTCACATATTTCAAATAAATCAATTACTCACATAATCATGTCAACTCAAATAATTGAATAATTATCAAATCAAATAATAATTAATATAGTAAATAAATAATAAAATAATTAATAATTAAACTTGGGGTGTTACATAATTCTTCTATAATGGAAAGCCTTTAACCTTTCCCTTGTGATTTGGAAATGCTAACACTATTAGAGATGTGGGGCAAATCTCTTGTTGTACTAGTATATAGTATATACAAGATTATCTATAAAATTCGTACGAATAGGCTAGGGGTTGTTTTGAATGAGGTGCTTGATGTCAACCAATTTGCTTTTGTCCCTGGCAAAATTATCCATGACAATATTATGATGGCGCATAAATTAATTAAAGTGTATGGGAAAAAACATATATACCCTAGGTGCGTGATTCATATAGATATTGAAAAGACTTATGAAACTATTGAGAGGTTTATCCTCCTTCACATTCTCAATGAACTTTAATTTTCTAACATTTTTGTTGATTGGATTACTGTTAGTGTTTTTACTGTTTCCTACAGGTTTTCCTTTAATGGCATTCCATTAGGAGTTTTGAAGTCAAATTAGGGTTGAGATAGGGGGACCGCATTTCTCCCCTCATCTTTGTGCTGATTATCAAGTACTTGCACAGGGTTCTATAGAGCTTGGACTTGATTCCAAATTTCAACTACCACCCAAAGTGGGAGAGGATGAAGCTTACTAAATTATGCTTTGCAGATGATTTGCTGCTAATTTCCAGAGGAGACTTAGAGTCAGTCAGTTTAATGATGAATAAGGTGAGGAAATTATATGAAGTTATTGGCCTTAAAGTTATCATTCCTAAAAGTAAGATATACTTTGGAGGTATTGATGAGGATACCCATGTTTATATCCTAGAGGAAATTAATTTTTCCATAGGAATGTTACCTTTTAAGTACCTAGGTGTTCCTTTTGCTAGCAGGAAATTAACCATTAATATGTGTCAGCCACTTATTGATATGATGCTAATTAGGATTAACCACTGGAGTAATAGGCTTTTGTCTTACGCTGGTAGAATCCAACTGGTTAGGAGTGTTTTGTTTGTTATTGCCCACTTTTGGATGCTGATTTTTCCCCTTCCTAAGAAGATCATTCACAACATAAAGGGTCTCCGTAGAACATTCATATGGACTGGAAAGGATGAGCTATCCAAAAGAGCTCACGTGTATTGGGATAACCTGTATGATCTAATTTCTATAGGTGGTAGAAACCTGATTTCTCAGCCCAGTTGAAACAAGGCAACCATTGGGAAAATATTGTGGAATTTGTGTGCTAAGGAGGATAAGTTGTGGATTCAATGGATCCACATGTACTACATAAAAGGAAAGGATATAGATACCTACAATCCTCCTCAACATGGTTCTTGGATTCTCAAAGCTATGTTCAAGCATAGTGTGGAGATGAAGCAAACTCACGCTTGAAAGGATTCTAACACATTCGGGAGATACTATACCAAGAAGATGTCTAAGGATTTGCAGGTAAACAAACTTACAGTTATTTGTAGAAATTTTTATTTGGCAGTGGTGCTAGACATAGGACTGGGTTTATTCTTTGGCTTACTCGTAGAAATAGATTGATGACAAAAGATAAAATTTACCATTTTGGCATCCCCACGGGAGGAAAAAATAGATTTTGTGGGGGTATGGAGATCAATAGACATCTGTTTTTTGAATATAATGTAACTCAAGAGTTTTGGAAACGAGTTCTGCATTGGATGAAGATTGGGAATAACCCTCAAGGGTGGGATTATGAAATTGTTTGAATTTGTCAGATTGTGAAGGTAAAGAGTTGTAGTAGAAAGTTACTTAAAATTTCTATAGATGAAGTGATATATGTAGTTTGGCCTGATAGAAATCAGATTAGTTTTCAAGGCTTGGGAACCAAAGAGCTTAACAGCAAAGAGACCATTTATTTGGTGCGAATAAGAGCTTCCAAATAGGCCAAGTTGGCTGATTATTGTAATAAATTAGATGTTTAATTAGTTGTGCGTGTTATTTTAGTCTTGTTTGTCTGTTTGGTGCTGGACCTTTGGATAGACATTTATATCGTAACAACTTTTTTGGAATAAAATTATTCCATATGCGATTGACTACTTGACGCATATGGATTATTAGTCTCTAGTACATTACTTGTCAATTCTTTTCCATTATATGTTCGAATTACTCAATAATTTTTTATGAAACTCCTTCTCTTCAAATGATGTTTTCTACTTCCCCTAGTCCACTAATTATAGGACTGCATTCACTTTTAAGTCAAGAAAAATCTTACTCGTCTTTCGCTTCAACAACATTCTTGAGTAAATGTCTATGTGATAAACCTTTTAACTCATTTCTCTATATTTGGCTTAAGTCATTTTCTTCATAAAAATATTGTATCGCTCAACCAACTACGATAATGTGCAAATATTCCATTAAAGTCATTTAAAAACATTAAAAAATACATTGATTAGTGACATGAAAATCACGTCATAATTTAATACATCAAGTTATAACGCCAAAATTAACATAGTGGAAAATTTATACTTCATATATTATGTTTTAAAATAATATATACTTGTTAATTATATATATATATATATATATATATATATATATATATATATATATATATATATATATATATATATATATATATATATATATATATATATATATATTTAACGTTTTAAATTTTATTTATTTACTTATAATAAAACATATCAAAACTATTTTTTAATAAATTATGTTTTTAACTATTGTACCGTCTTAAAGTATTATTTAATTAAAGTTTTGTTTAGAAAGATATATTCTAATTCTAGATAACCATTTTTATCCATTATGTGTTTTAAATTGTTCTTATACTTTAACGCTTAATTTATTATTGTTGTACTTACTTTTTACAAAAATATAAAATTGTAATTTAAAAACATTATTTCAAACTTTCATATTTTACTAACAAGATTCATTTGTATTAATCTTTGTTGAAACTATCATGTTTCTAATTATAATTATAAATTTAAATAATTTTAAAAATAATAAATAAATTTTATTTTCTTTGTGCAACGCACAGGTCAATGTATATATAATTAAAACTCATAATAACTAATTTCAATTTATATTTGTCTAGATAAGTTAGTTCTAATAAAGATAAATTAATTCATACTCCTTCCATTCGTTCTTTTTTAAATGCCATTTTAAAAAATTTTTTTCGTATCATTTCATGAAATATTCTTAAATATGAGACCCGAGTATTTTGAACAATATATTTTTATCCGGTGATTTTACAAACTAAGTGAAATTTATTTTTGAATAAGAATAAATATATAGATGGAAATAGTTTTAATACATACATCTATTCCTATAGAACTATACTACTACGTACATCCTCGCATTAAGGGGATGGTTTGTCATATTCTTCTTCTTTATTCTCGCATTAAGGAGATAGTTTGTCTAATCGTCGTCTTCTTCTTCTTCTTCTTTAGAAGTTGATTTTTCTTTTTTAGAAGATGACTTTTCTTCTTTAGAGGATGACTTTTTTTCTTCCGGAGCTGACTCTTTAGAAGCTGACTTTTCCGGAGCTGACTCTTGAGAAGCTGACTTTTCCGGAGCTAACTCTTGAGCTGGTGAAGCTGAAGGTGATGCTGAAGATGAATCTGGTGAAGCTAGAGGTGAGGCTGAAGTTGAAGCTGAAGCTGTACCGCCACAAACAGGAGCTTTTCCAGTAACTAATGGATTGACATGAGAACATTTAGCTACTGCTGGTGCTCCATTGAATGTGAGATCAACATTATTTAACTCGACACCATCACATGGTACACCACTGCTGCAAATAATAATCACTCCTTCTGCTGTTCCAGATGTTCCCTTAATGTTCTTGAATGTAACCTTGCTTAGCTTTATTTTTGATGGATTCTAAACCATACAAATTAAAATGTTAGTAATATAAATTAAAATTTAATAATAATTAACATATAAATATGCGATGCGAGAGTGTTTATTACCTTTTTGGAACACTTGTTCCATGGACAATACTCTTGGTCAACGATGACAGGGTTCATGACATTATTCATGATAATATCTTCAAAATGCATGTCAGTAACAGTAATTTTTCCTGGTGTATCAGGCCAAGTCTTAATCCTCACACCATTTTCAGTTTCTGTAAGAGTACAATTCTTAACTATAAAACCTGCTACGTTCTCTTCATTTGGATACTTTCCAAGGCTTCCAACACTAATACCATGTCCAGGTCCACAATTCACATTTTGGACAGTTACATTTTTGCTACCATCACCCAATGATACACAGTCATCTCCAGTACCAATGTTTGTATTAATAATTGTAACACCATTCGATCTTCCCATATGGATTCCATCGGTATTAGGACTTTCATCAGGGGCTGTAATTGTGACGGCATCAAATGTGATATTGTTACACCCCAAAACCATAAAATGGAAATATTTGCTGTCCTTAGATGTAATTCCAGTGACCATGGAGTTGTTGCAGTAAGCAAAATACAAACTCTGTTGGAATTCAACCAAATTAATTAATTATGAGTTACATTTTAAATATAATTAGTTATTTGGGTGATTAAGATTTTTCATTATTCAATATGCTTAGTTATTTGGGTGATTAAGATTTTTCATTATTGAATATAGTTAGTTATTTAGGTGAGGTGATTAATACTTACAATTGCACGTTTGTCGGAACCTTTTCCATGAGATTTATCTTTCCAAGCAACTGAAGCACCTTTCCATGAAGCTGCACCTTGACCATCAAAAACTCCTTTCCCTGATACGGTGAGGGAGTCTATGCCATCAAACCTGATCCATTGTTCAGCTCCTTTAAGGTCAGCATTATTCCCAGGTGCTTGAATTGTACCATCCACTTGAACTTCTACCGGAGCCTTACAAGGACCTTTAACTTCTAATAAACCCATCTTGTATGTACCAGACGGAATCACAATTTTTGCCGCAGTTGTTGATGCACACGCTTCATTCCAAGCAGATGTGAAAGCCTTATGAAAAGAAATTCATTATCAATTCAACACGCATAATTATTAGCAACTAATTGTTTTCTTATTCTCAATCCAACAAGAATAACTATTACCTGTGTAATATCTGCATTTGGTTTTCCACCAAATTTTGATATGTCAAGGACCGCAGAATGAGCTGCAACGAAGTTCGCTAGAAAATATAGGAATGAAATAATTATTGCAATACTCAACTTCTTCATCATATCTTTGATTATTGTTATTATATACTTTTACTTCTGTTTAATGATTATGTTATTTCAATGTAAGGTGGAACATTATTTATACTTGAATGTCGAAGCTTCATTACCATGAACAAGCCAAACAAACGATTGTCTGAATATGTCTATTTCCTTTTTTATTTTTGTGGTTGTTTTTTGTATCTATTAATAACAATCATTTTTCATCTCTTATAGATAATAAGTTTACTATACTTGTATTTAACTTCACCATTACCTATTTACTCTCAATTTTTAAATATAACACTATGGATACTAATTATAACACTCTTTTGCCATTAAAAAATTATATTACTGTTTAATTTGTGAACAATTAATTTTGAGTGATTTTTCAATGGAAAATTAATTTTTACTTTCAGTGGGGTATTTTTTTACTAATTATAAATGAAATATAAAATAATTATAAATATTTTGATAAAAATATCATCAATCAATAATGTTGAAAATTTAAAGGTTATTGTTTAAAAAGAGAAACACATAAAATTTCGTGTTTTGGATAATGAACATATAAATAGATATTTAGTGTTTGCTGATATGTTTGTTTTGAATGGTTTATGGATATCTTTATGGCTTTAAATTGCACTTGCAGTTGCAAGTTTTGTGATTGTCGTTATTGCAATTGTTCTTGTTGTGTTGGTTGAAAATATATACGTTGAATAGATTTTGTTTCGCAGTTTAAAATATTTATCATCTATTTAATATAAATCAAAGGTTGTCATTATGGCAACCTAAGACGAAACCCTAACTAAAAACTTATGTGTCAATCTCTCACAAATTTTCAAAATAAAATATTAATAAAATTGGTATAATTATAAAATCTGAAAGTTGATATAAGTTATGATTATGAATTAAACTCATAAAATTCTTCATTCATTTTATTTTAATTCAAAAAATATAAAATTATTATCATTTTAATAATCACTTACATTGAAACTAATATCTTACAATAATGAGAACATATAAAAATAAAATATAAAAAGTGAATTTCATTTTAATAATCACCAAATATTAACTTGTTAGTTCCATGTTTTTATGATTCGCATAAATTTTGATAATTCTAGAATGGTACTATTTATGTTTTCTTTTGTATATAAATTCTAATTTTTACTATAGTATAAATTCTACTTACGTTTTCTTTTGGATATATGTTGTTCATTGTATTGGCAATTTTAACTTTTCTTTTTTTATCTAATAAATTAATATTGTAATTGATGGAACAAGGAGTGTCACAACAAGAGAGTTCGGTTGTGATCCTTTTTAAAATTCTCATTTATTTTTTATTATAAATTAGTTTAAATTTTAAGGATAAGTATAATGTTGAGAATAATTCATATTTAGAACTTTTGAGGGTCAACAGAAGTTCTGTTGCTCAGAAGTTGTAGAACTTCTGAGGTTGTATTCAGAAGTTGTAGAATTTCTGAGGATGTGTCCAAAAGTGTGTTTAACTTCTGGTTCCTTAACTTAGCTATTAAGTTTAGTTTCTAAGGGTACTTTAGTATTTGTTAGTTTGTACTGTTTGTACCTTTTATCTTGGTCACCAAATTTAACTTTATTAGGGCGTATGTGAAATTTTTTATCTTTGTATAAATAGACTAGTGTAAATGTCATTTATAACAACAATCCTTATTTTCTTTCTCCTTTTGGTAGCCATCATTGTCTTTTATTCTTCGATCATTCCAATCATCTTTGATTCTTGTGCACCAACAAATTGGTATCTAGAGCCCCGGTTAGAAACACAGGGAAACACGAGTGAACGTTAGTTTGTGTTGTGTGGTTGATTTTGCTTCTGGGTCCATGTTGAATCTAGAACAAGAATCATTGTTTTATGATTTTGTGGGTTGGGATACACTGTGTGAGTGAAGATCTAAGTGTATTGCACAAGTTAGAAGATAAATGGAAACAACAACATGAGCACCAAACTTCCAATTTTTTATGGCAAAAACTAGAATAGACGGATGATTCAGAGGCACGTGTTATTTGGAGCTCAAGATGTTCTAGAGCTCGTTACTGATGGGTATATTCCAGTTGCAGCAGATACAACAGAAGATGAGAAAGAGGCTCAAAGAAGAAAGAGGAAGAAAGATCATAAGGCGTTGTTCTTCATCCATCAGTGTGTGGATGTGAATGTGTTTGAGAATATTGTTGATTCTATGACGTCAAAGGAGGCGTGGGACACACTGGTCAGATGTTACGGTGGGGACGCATCAGGGAATAAGGTGAAGCTTCAGTCCTTGAGAAAACAATATGAGAATCTCAACATGAAGAACAGTGAGAAAGTTTCTGAGTACATTTCCAGAGTGATTATGATCACTAATGAAATGAAAGCTTGTGGAGAAACACTTTCTGAACAAGTACTCATAGAGAAATTTCTGAGGTCACTTACTCCTCAATTTGATTACATTGTTGTAGCAATTGAACATTCTAAAGATCTGAAAACCAAGAGAATAAAAGAGCTGCAGAGTAGTCTAGAAGCGCATGAGTTGCGTCTGACTGAAAGAACTTCTGAGAGGGAAGTTAAGCAGGCTCAGAAAGCTTCTTTTGTCAGGAAGGACCTCAACTTCTGATTAGAAGAAACATCAGAAGGGAAAGGAGAGGAGGAAAGTTCAATGTTACTATTGTAAGCATTTTGGCCATTTTGCTAGAAATTGCTAGTTAAACAAAGGAAGGAAACCAGAAGAAACAAACATAGACAGAGGAGATTCAGATGATGAACCTGTGTTATTGATGGCTTCTGATTCTGATTGTAAGCGGTCAGAAGATTGGTGGTATATGGACATTGGGTGTTCAAATCACTTGACTGGGAACAAACAATGACTGATAGACTTTGACTCCAGAAGGAGAACAAAGATTTGTTGTGATGATGATAAGTACCTTAATGCAGAAGGTATGAGAAATGTCAGAGTCAAGGTGAATAATGCGAAAAACATTCTGATCAAAGATGTTTGGTATATTCCTGGAATTAAAAGCAATTTGATAAGTGTACGTCAGCTCATTGAGAAAAGGTTTCTCAGTTGTAATGAAGGACAACCTCTTAAAGTTGTATGATTCCCACCAGAAGTTGATTATGAAGTCTAAGCAGGAAGCAATAGAAAATTCAAGGTGAATATTAATACAGCTGAAGTAGAGTGCTTTAGTGCAGAAGGCGCTGAAGGTGATAGTAAGCTATGGCACAAGAGGTTGGGGCATCTGAACAATAGAAGCTTAGGGCATCTAAGTTCTAAGAAGCTCGTACGTGGAATTCCAAAGGTTGTGAAGTCTGAGATGTCATGTGAGGTGTGCATGAAAGGCAAGCAACCATGATTTCCATTTGTATCAGAAGTTGCTCGAAGAGCAAAACATGCTCTGGGAGTATTACATTCTGATGTGTGTGGACTATTTCCAGTACCTCCACTTAGAGGAAACAAATATTTTGTGTCCTTTGTGGATGATTTCACAAGGATGACATGAGTAACACTCATTAAGTTCAAACTTGAAGTGTTTACTGAGTTTCAGAAGTTCAAGTTGAAGGCTGAGAAGCAGTGTTGTCAAAAGATGAAGATTCTAAGAACGAATGGTGGAGGTGAGTATAATTCTACAAAGTTCCAGGAGTTCTGTGAGGAGAATGGAATAGAACATCAGGTTACTGCTCCATATACTCCTCAACACAATGCGCTTGCTGAGAGAAGAAACAAACTTTTCTTGATATGTCCAGAAGTATGTTGAAAGAGAAAAGCTACCTCATATGTTATGGGGAGAAGCTGTTGCCACATCAGCATATGTTTTGAACAAGTGTCAAACAAAGAAGCTGAAGGAATTGTTCCTTTAGAGAAGTGGATTAGAGATAAGAAAAGTGTTGGTCATCTGAGAGTGTTTGGTTATGTATGTTACAAACACGTCCCAGAAGCTAGAAGACAGAAGCTAGATGATAGAAGCAAGGTAATGTTACTGGTGGGGTACCACAGTACATGTGCATATAAGCTCTATTGTCCAGAAACCAACAAAGTTGAAATCAGTAGAGACGTTGTTATGAAAGAGGCATAAGTTTTGGATTGGAGTAAGTCTCAACCAGATTCTGATGTAGAGATAACTTCTGAAGACGAGTCAGAAGTTGAAAGTTCTAAAGAAGAGTCAGAGTCAGAGTCAGAAGATGACTCTGAAGACTCTGAAGATGAAGATGATAAATTTGATTCTGATCCAGATTCTGATGATGATCTAGAATCTGGTGTTGATCATGCTTCTGGAAGAAAAAACTCTGAAGACGTAGGTTCTGGAGGACCAGCTTCTGAAGGTGATCATGTTTCTGAAGGTGGTAATTCTAAATATAGAACTTCTGGACAAGGTCCAGAAGTTAATATTGTTCAAAGTACTGGAGAACAAGTTCAGAGGCCATAAAGAGTCAGAACCATACCTAGAAGGTTTGAAGATTTTGACATGCTGCAAAACACTAAAGTTGACTCAGAGGGAGAAGTCATTCAGTGTGTCATGTTAGTAGATTCTGAACCATTGGGTATAGAAGAAGCACTCAACAAGAAAGTCTGGATAGATGCCATGAAAGAAGAACTTGAGGCTATAGAGAGAAACAAAACTTGGGAGTTGACAGAACTTGCAAAGAAAAAGAAAGCCATCAGCGTCAAATGGGTTTTAAAGGTGAAGCTTAAGCCAGATGGATCAGTTGGTAAGCACAAAGCAAGGCTAGTGGCCAGAGGTTTTCTTTAGAAACCTGGACTAGATTACTTTGAGGTGTTTTCTCCTTTATCTAGGCATGAAACAATCAGATTGGTGATTTCTTTAGCTACAAACAAAAGTTGGCCTTTGATACATCTAGATGTGAAGTCAGCATTTCTGAATGGTCCATTACAAGAACAGGTATATGTGTAACAAACTCCTAGATTTGTGAAAAATAATCAGGAAGGGATGGTATACAAGTTACAAAAGGCCTTGTATGGATTGAAACAAGCGTCCAGAGCTTGGAATCTGAAAATTGATTCATTTTTCAAGAGGCAGATGTTTCAGAAATGTGAGAGGAGTAAGGCGTTTATGTGCAACATTCTGGAAGCAATATGATTCTAGTGTGTCTTTATGTTGATGACATATTTCTTACGGGGAGTTGACTTGAAGATATAACCAAGTTCAAGAAAGTGCTGATGAGTGAATTTGAGATGACAGATCTAGGAAATATGGTATATTTTCTAGGGATGGATGTGTTGTACTCAAAGGAGGGTATCATTTTGCATCAATTGAAGTATGAACTTGAACTTATGAAGAGATTTAAGCTGCAAAATTGTAAAGTTGTTGTGACTCTGATGGTGATTTTGTGGATGCTACAACCTTTAAGTAGTTGGTTGGTTCTCTTAGGTATTTGTTCAGTACCATACGTGACATTTGCTATGCAGTTGAAATGGTCAGAAGATTTATGAGTAATCCAAAGTGGTCCCATTACCAAGATGATGTCAGGATTCTGAGGTATATAAAGGGAACTATGAAATATGGAGTTCTATTTACCTCTGGAAGAAAGTCAGAACCAGAATTAGTGAGTTATTCGAATTCTGACTGGTGCGGAGATAGAGTTGACAGAAGAAGTACCTCTGGTTACTTGTTCAAGTTTCTGGGAGGTCCTATTTCTTGGAGTTCAAAGAAACAACCTGTTGTGGATCTATCAACATGTGAAGCTGAGTATATTGCAGGCGTTGTAGCTGCTTATTAAGCTGTTTGGCTTCTGAATCTTTTGGAGGATTTGAAGATTGTGATAGAGAAACCTCCGAAGCTGTTGATTAATAACAATTATACAATCAAGCTTGCCAAGAATCCAGTGTTGCATGGAAGAAGCAAGAATATTAAGACGAAATATCACTTTCTCAAAAGTCAAGTATAGAAAGGAGTGTTAGAAGTTCTGCACTGCAGCACCCAGAAGCAGTTGGCAGATGTTATGACAAAGACTATTAAAACAGACCAGTTTCGTCGCTTAAGAAATAAAATTGGTGTTGTTATTTTCTGATGAATATGAATTAAGGGATGGTGTTGAGAATAATTCAAATTCAGAACTTCTGAGGGTCAGCAGATGTTCTGTTGCTCAAAAGTTGTAGAACTTCTGAGGTTGTATTCAGAAGTTGTAGAACTTTTGAGGTTGTGTCCAAAAGTGTGTTTAACTTCTGGTTCTTTAACTTAGCTATTAAGTTTAGTTTCTAAGGGTACTTTAGTATTTGTTAGTTTGTACTATTTGTACCTTTTATCTTGGTCACCAAGTTTAGCTTTATTAGGGCCTATGTGGCAATTTTTATCTTTGTATAAATAGACTAGTGTAAATGTCATTTATAACAAAAAATCCTTATTTTCTTTCTCCTTTTGGTAGCCGTCATTCTCTTTTATTCTTCCATCATTCCAATCATATTTAATTCTTGTGAACCAACATATATTTTGTTTTTTAACAAGTGTAAATGTCATTTATAACAAGTGTATTTTGTTTTTTCGCATGATATAAACTTTGTAATCCTCATAATTTTGATATATACCTATACTTAAAAATAATATTTTTAGCATGGTAATTTAATAACAAAAGGCTTATTTTTAATGAAATTAAATATTTCTTCTACTAAAGATTTAGTAAAAATGTCAGCTAATTGATTTAGAGTGTCCATAAACATAAGTTCTACATTTCCTTTTTGAACATGATCTCTTATGAAATGATATTTTATTTTTATATGTTTAGACCTTGAGTGTTGAATAGGATTTTTTGATAAATTAATAGCACTGGTATTATCACAAAAAATTTGTACCTTGGAGTATTGAAGTGAGTAATCTTCCAGTTAATTTTTGCAAATGAGACATACTCAACTTTTGTGGTTGATAAGGCAATGGTGTTTTGTTTTCTGTAAGACCAAGTGATAAGGGATTTTCCTAAAAATTGACAAGCTCCACTTGTACTTTTTCTTTCAATTGTATCTTCAGCATAATCAGCATCACAATATGCTATAAAATTTATATAACTTCCCTTTTTCATCCTAGAGACCAATGTCAGTAGTACCAACAAGATATTGAAATATGAGTTTGACCGCAGTTAAATGATATTCTTTTGGATCAATTTGAAAACTAACACACAAACCTAATGAAAAGACAACGTCGTGTCTACTTGCAATTAAATATAGTAAAGATCCAATCATACCTCTATATTCCTTTATTGATACAGATAAACCTTGTTCATATTTATCTAGGTTTGATGAAGGATGCATAGGTATTACCATGATTTTTGCTTCATTCATGCCAAACTTTTTTAATAGATCTTTATATATTTTTCTTGACATATGAAAATTCCATTTTGAAATTGTTTGATTTGTATACCAAGGAAAAAGTTAAGTTCACCCATCATACTAATTTCAAATTCACTTTGCATTAGATTTGAAAACTCCTTGCACATTTTTTCATTTGTTGATCCATAGATGATGTCATCTACATAAACTTGTACTATAAGAAGGTTATCCTCTTTGTTTACTGTGGAAAATGGTAAACAACCGCTGGTCCTCCCAAAGTCCTAAAACTAAGGGTCACTCGCAAGATCGACCAGTTGATCTTAAGACATGTGCTAAGATTTTTTGAGATTGTACCGACTCTGTCGAAATCCTTGTCCAAGAAACAGTTTTCAAAGATCAAGGGAGCAAGTACAACGGCTTTCCACACAATAATTCAGGTTCTACCGACAGGTGACTCGTGACCGACAGAGACAACAAACCTAAGTAACTTGACAAATTTGAATGTTCACTGTGAATTTGACCTACCACAGTGACTCGTGACTGACAGAAGGCAGTGTATCCAGTTCTGTTATACGCGAAATAAGGGTCGAAGGACTCTTTTGTCAACTCGAAACTTGTAACAAAGAGAGTATCAACGTAGAAGAAAATGCAAAGAGATTGCTGAAAGGTAAATAGAATGCAAGTAAAAGCTTCAAAGTAAATGACAGAAAGATAAAGGTTTTGCATTGAAATAAAAGTGGTGATTCACGTGCATCAAAGTCTATTGCGCAACTCTTTCTTCCTGAAGCTCGGAATTGTGTAGAGTTTTGGCAAGTGCTTTGAGTATACAAGAGAACACACAAAATTTATATTGAAATGACTTATTTATAATATTTACAAAGTAACTTCCTAAACACAATCTATGGCTAGTGTTTGAAGCTTGAGAAAGCCGTTCCACCAGAACTCGCCACCTAATTGGCGCTCTAACCACACAAAGCCTTAGTAATTGCCTGTTGTGATGACTGGTTTTTTTCATCGGTTATTTTAAAACAATGAAGTCACCACCTAATTTTATTTGTTCTAAAAAGAAGGAAAAAATATAGATAAAATCCACGAAATCGGATAAGGCGGTCTACGTGACCAAAAGATGTGAATTCGAGAATCGGTTGTGCAAGGGGAAGATATTAGCACCCCTCACATCCATCGTACTTGATGGGACCCGTTTAGTTCTAAGTGTTTGTGTGTTACTGAATTTGCTAACTTCTAAATTATGATCGAGAAATAAAAAAAAAGGAAACGGGGTTTGTTTATTATTATTTTGAGTTTGCCATGGTTTCAAAACCTTGTGCCTACGTATTCCCTCGTAAAATGGGAAAGTCAAAACTTCGTAGTTCTTCTTGAAAAGGTTTTAAGTTGGTTGTGTTGATTTTATAAGAAAAATCGTGCATTAGAAATTTCAAATGCTTGAACTTCGACTTGTTTGGTTTGTTTGAAAAGCCTAAGTCCTAGTTCGTGTTTTGAAATGGATATCGCACACTCTTTGTAAGAAAAGAGTTTGATGATCGCATATGAGTGAAAAAAGAGTTGAATGAGTTGAATTGATTTTAAGTGGGTGAAAAAGTACCGAACAATAGGACTAACGTCTTATGATTTAAATATTAGAAACCAGAGGAGCTAATTCTCAGACGAGTCGTCTATCACCCAAAAAGGTTTTCTTATGAAAAATTGAGGCGAAACAAGTTTCACGTTATTTAGGAGTCCTTAAGAAATTGGTCTAGCGTCCAATGACTTAAAGACTAGGAGTTTATTTGGCACAAGTTTTTAAACAATTGGCCTAGCGTCCAACAATTTAAAAACTCGAATTTTATTGAAAAGATTTTTTGAAAAAACACTCGACGTTGGATCGAGGTTTGAAACTTTAATTATGAAAGTGTTTTATGGGTTTGGTGCACGGACCAAGAGAATGGAATCGGGTCATGATTAATCAAGTATATGGACTTAATTAATCTCGTGAGGATAGGTGCTCCTACCCCCAACTATGAAACCCTTGTGCATGGAAAATTGGTATATGAACCAAATTATTTGGGTTATGGTTAATCGAAACAACAAGGGCTTCGATTAACCTTGTGAGAATGGTCATGCCTGTTATACCCCAAAATTTGCCCTCCTACTTCTCAAGACAATTCACATCTCAGTTCTCAAGGATTTCACAAGGGTTGACCAGACAAACCCTCTCCTAAGCAATCAATCCAAGCTAGGGTTTTGCTATTCTCAAGTCAAGATGGATTTCTAATACTTCAAGTGGTCATCATACCTCATCTTATGTTCCAAGGGATCACTACGTCAAGTTTCAAGCCTCACAGGTCAAAATTGCTCATCCAATTATGGTTAACATACAATCAAACTTCATAATTTTTGGTCAACATCAATATTTTGAAGTTATATTCATCATTTGAACAAGGGTTGATCATGATTTATCAAGAAAAGTCAAGATCTGATCAAAAGTCAAAGTTTCCAAATTAGGGCATCTCTAGAGAAAAGTCAACAGAATTTTGATCAAACGTAACTTTCACATACTTCATCAAAAATTTCGCCACCACAGCTCATTTTAAAGAGAATTCAATTCTCTACAACTTCATGTCTCACAAGCTTGGGCAGAAAATGCTTCATTTGAAAGATATGGATCAAGACATTAGAGGTCCTTCTAGAAAAGTCAACAAAAGTCATCTTTTTGCAAAGACGTGTCCATGAGCATGGAAACTCCAATAAAGATGAAATAAAAAAGGTTGTTTAGAAGACATATTGAGCTTTCTAAAAAGTCCAAGAACACCCAAAAATGTTGAAAATTGAGCAAGATACAAATTGTGCAAGTTGAGCATTTTTGAGGAGGTGCTTGAGGAAAAATATCTAGGAAAAGCCAAAAATTTCCAAATGGGCCTAAGATTTTATGATTTAAACTTGATCATGAGATTATCCATGACCACTATGTTGCATGCCACGCCCTCTATCTTTTTATTTATTTATTTTTGAATTAAAATAGCTTAAATTCAAATTTTATTAAATAAAATGCAAAAATAAAAGATAAGGCATGTTGGGTTGGATATTTGCATGGCTTGGGGTCGAAGATAGCTCACTACAAGCTGTCAATTTCGTGCAAGAAGATTGAGGAGGAAATTGATCAAGATTGGAAAGATTTTGTGCAAATTTCAAATCAAATATTCTCCATTTAAGGAGAATATTTTCTCTTAATGCCTTAACCTAATTCTACTCTCTTATAAATACCTAGCACTCTTACAAGACAAAAAAACCTCTGGACACAACCCTTACATGTGCAGCCAAGCTTCTCACAAACCTTAAAAATTCTCAAATTTTTCTCAAAGTTGGCCAAATCGTATTCCAACTTCCATCCAGTTTCAAGTGCTTCCAAGCATTGATTCTCGTTCCTAAGGTATAATAGGGTAAGAATGGATCATTATCCATGGCCAAAGCATGCTAACTCGTGCCATTCATAAGCATCCATTTTCATACTTTATTGAAATCGTTTTTTGCATTATATACTGTTTTCATGATATTTAATCGTGGTAATGTGTTCATGAAGTCATTTTGAATAGGTTTGATCCATCCTCCACAAGTTTTGACGTATAAATCACTAGATGCCATTGTTAGGGCATGAACTTAGTGAAGATTCGTATTCTATGATACAGGCTATTTCAGGACAAACAAACCTTACCATCGTGATCGTAGGGTCCTATATAGTCAATCTGGGCTTTTATTTTTCATAAATTGATGCATTGTACAGGTTTTTGATTATTGATGCCCATCGGAGAAGATGACCGGAGCACCATTTCGGTGCTTCTAACTCAGAAGCTTATAGCCCTTATCTATTTATGGTTTCAGAAGAATTAATGGATGTATCAGCCCAGCATGAAGCCCCAACTGGCCTCGCCAACACTGAAGTGCCAACTGGTCTCCCAACATAACACTCTGAGCTCTAGCTCGGATGGCCCAAGCACCAGCACGGACGCCCTGATCCCGAGTCTCCAAGCTCCACTTAGCCCATTTCCAAAGACCTAACCCCGAAGCTCACTTTTCGGTGCCTCCAGCAACGAAACCTCCAGAAGCTCCAGCTTCTGGGGATAGTTTCTTCCAGAAGCTCTCTATTTTGCTTTATTTTGTTTTTTTTTTTTTTTAATATTTTGCTTATTTTCCTTAATTAATTTAATTAGTAATTAGGTTAATTAATTTAGGGTTAATTAGATAACTTCCACTAATATTTTTCTTTTATCTAATTTAATTAATTAATTTTGGTTAGTATTCACTAATAATTCTTTTTTAATTAATTAATTAATTAAAATCAACTAGATCTAGGTTATTTTCACATAAACTCTAATTTAAAAAAAACCAAAAATATTAGGACTAGTTTTCTTTTCTGCTATTTATTTTCTTGCATTTAAATTCTAGAAAGGATGTATAGGTTGTAAATTTTTTATCATGTAATAGCGTAGCATTTTACTTTCCGTACTTTACTTTCCGCACCTGCTATTATGTATCTGCCCCAAAGCCATGTAATAGCGTAGGACCTTTTATATTTCTGCAATTTACTTTATGCACCTATTAAGTATCATCATAGTCCCTTCGACTTAAAAGATCATAGTCCCTCGATGTTGCCTAGCGAATACATGATCTAGTCCCCCAATTGTTGCCTACAAAAAGTGATGACCGTCCCTACGAATGTGCTAGGATACTCCTACAAATTGCCTTCTATGACCATTCGATGTGCCTTCGAATGTCCCTTTACATCCAATGAATAGGGTTACCTACCAACTAATGGTATGGATGGCGTTATTCTAAAGGAAAGCAAAATAACACGGAAATGACCGTTCTGAGTAGGTAATAGACTCTTAATTGCTTGCTCTATCAAAACACTTTTCACACCTCACACTTTCAAAAACATTTTCAAACACTTTGTATACATTCTAGCGTGAATCATTACAAAGTCCTTTTCCAAAACAAAACATTTCCAAACACTTGGTATACATTCTACAGTGAATCATTACGAAATCAAAGTGAAATGCCTTTTCAAAAATCTTTTCAAACACACATAAAAGCAATTTAAAGTGAGCTAAAGCAATTAAGAGCCTGTAGATAACTACGGATGGAAAGGGTGCTAATACCTTCCCTTTTCATAACCAACTCCCTTACTCAGAATCTAACGAAGGTCTTTTCCTATTTTTTTCGCCTTCCCTTAATTGGATAAAAGAAAAGTCGATGGAGACTCTTGCTATCCGCAACATTTGCGATAAAACGCAAAACAAACAAGTCAATTCTCCCACCGTGTTACAATGCCCAAACTCAACTCTGAAACCCTTTTGGAAATTGGCTTATGAGCCAAGAGGATATAAGTATCCGATTAAAGAGGCAATGAAGATAAGAAATCAAGCGAGCCCATACAAGGTGGCTATATGTATGCTGTTAGAACAAAGTTTGTTTCTAATAATATATATTAAAGTTTTGATGATAAAAAGCATAATAAATTTGGTGTGAATGAATATGATACTCTGACGTATACATGTTTTATTTCAGAAGATGTTCTAACCCTAGCGCAAAAATGGAAAATATCATGCTGAGCAGAAGATGAAGTTAAAAGTTCTAATGAGAGCAGAACTTCTGGACAAAGCACGCTCAAAGCAACTGCTGAAAGAAACACGCTTTAGAAGTTTTAATGAGAGCATAACTTCTGGAAAAAACACGCTCATAGCAACTGCTGATAGAAACACGCTTTAGAAGTTTTGAGCGAGAACTTCTAGAAGACACGCTACAAATAAAGCTTCTGAAGTAAAGGATAAAATACAACTTCTGATGGAAGCTATCTGATAATAAGCACCAAAAATATGTTCTGAATAGAAGAAGTTAACAAGGCTAAAAGAAGATCATGAAGTATTAGAAGATCTAACAAAGACAGAACTTCTGATAGAAGCCAGCACAACACAACTTCTAATAGAAGCAAGCAACTTCTGATAGATGCAAGCACAACACAACTTCTGATAGAAGCAAGCACAACACAACTTCTGATAGAAGCAAGCACAACGCAACTTCTGATAGAAGCAAGCACAACGCAACTTCTGATAGAAGTAGGCAAGAGTAAACTTCTGATGAAAGCACCAACAGAAGTTCTAATGAGAAAATATTTAGAAGATCATTATCAATATGAACGTTACTTCTAAAAGACAAAACCTACCAACAGTAACGTAAACCCACTAAGCTAAAAGGGCTAAGTACTTGAGTGGCACAAATTCCAAGGTTCATTGGTTAAGCAAAATCACGTGGAGACAAGCAAGTTAATTACGTTTCCCATTCTTCAAGACACACTACCACCAGCAGAAAATTTTCCTAGAAAGCTCTACAAAAAGTCTTCAATTAAAAAAAGGAAAAATAACAACTATACATTACAACAAAGAACTTACGCAAGAACATTGTACGAACAACTCACATCAACTTCCAGCAGCTTGCAAAAATCATTTCCAAAGTAAACTCACGCTGCAAGTACAAAGAATTATTTTTTGTAAATTAGTTTACTATTCACTGAGCTTCAATTTTGTGTAAACTTCACTTAGTGACGGATAGTTGTCGCTGTAGAATAGCCTAGGACCAAACTATGAATGTGTGTGAGTAAGCACTTGTTTGTATACCTGTTCATTGATGAGGAGCCCAAGAGGAGGCTATGTGTTCTAATTGCATGATAAACGTGTAATTAAGCAATAATTAGAACACACAAGGAAATAAAAATCCTAGACTATTACAGACCATGCAGGGATAGGGGTACAAGTTTATGAATGGGGATACATCAAATCGAAAATGCGATAAAAAGTCAAAATAAAAAAACAATACAAACAAATCAAATTTAATGGAATAACTAACTAATTTAAAATCTTATGTCGCATGAAATAGGGAAATATCGCTGAGAGAGTCTTTGAATTCCCTCGATGTTGCGTATCCCTTTTGGTCTTATCTCGATCATCCCATAATCAAGCATCCAGTTTGTATCACGATCGATCACATGTCCATGGCAATAATAACAACGAAATGAGTATTGAGACAATAATTAAATGATTATCAAAGCATGCAAAGAGACAAAATCCTAAGATGCAAAGAAATGAAATTCTGAACTATTTCAATCCATTTGAGAATTGAAAAAGTAAATTCACAATTATAGAGTTATAGAATTGACGATACGATTTAAAATGTGTAAATAGACAAATGATACAAACTAATCGAAATTAATTAAATAACTAAATAAATCTAATTATTTTATTTAATAAAATTAATTAACAAAATAGTTAACTAAACTAAATGTTATCTTTCAATCTAATCAAATATTTAACAAAAATAATATTTTGCAATTTTGTTATTTGATAGAAATCAAAATAAAATGAGATTATAAAAATAAGAGTATATAGGCCAGAAATGCAAGTAAACAGGGGGGTGCTGAATAGCAAATAGAGCCCAGGCCCATGAAGCTGGTCGTTGGATCTGGTATGGGCAACTCCAGGGGGTGTAGCGTGACCGTGCGCTTCTGGAGTGTCTGATCTGATCAGATGAAAATATGATGGTGATGATGATGGCCTGATGAAGATCAGAGCATAGAGGAGTGAGGGTTCACGGTGGACACTAGTGAAGTACCTACACATAATAAAAAACACACCAATCAGGCGGTGACAAACGTCACTGCCGTATTTAGCCACATATTAAGACAAATAAAACTTATTTTATTAACATTTAATCAAAACTTAAAATGCAAAAACAAAAAATGAGGAAATAACTTCTCTTCCGTTTCTCAATGCTCTCGCCTCTCTCTCTTATTTCCTAAACGAACTCTTCGTTGGAATCTTCACCGTAAATCACTTGGGCGACGATGACGGCGGTGACATGCTCCGATCTTCTTCTTTTTTACATCGCCTTGTTCGTATTTGTTTCTAGATCATGATTCTGGTGTTCATTTTTGCAGATGATACATGATTTGGCCGGGATCTTGAAAGGGGGTTTCGAAACCCTAGGTCGGAATCAAAACCGACGGAGGCCTTGGCGGTAGATCCAACTCTATGAGTGTTAAAGCAGCCTCTCCTAAATGAGATTGGAGGCTTTGAAAGAGGAGAGAGGCGGTGTCCATGGCTCATGGAGGTGGCTATCTAGGTGGGATCTTTCTGATTTACATATTTTTTTCTCTAACCGAAACTTGCGATGATCTTTTTCTCTTCTTCTTTCTCCGATTCTAAAGGGCTTATTTGTTGGAAAGTGTAGAAAATAGGGTTTTCTTTCTAATAACTTTCTGCGAGTTTTTGTTTTTGTTTTTGAATCTCTGCGAACGATAACCTTTTGTTGTTTATAAATTCTTAAGGGTTTGTGTTTGGGAAAATGATGAAGATAATATGTTTAGGGTTTCGGTTTTTTGGCTTCTTTGGTATTCTTTGTCTGTTTGATGATTTGTTTTGGTTTTGAAAGAAAATGTGATGGTGATTTCAGTGGTACCATGATGGTCTAAGATTTTTATCTGTATGTTGCTATGGCCATTTTTGTTTTTTAGGGTTTCTTTGAAAGAGGATAGCAGCGTGAGCAGTGTTTATTTTGATTTATGTGCCATTGAGTGCTTATATACTGATAGAACTAGGGTTTCTAATGATGGACTCTTGATTTTTTCTGAAAGATGGGGCCTTACGAGTTTGCTTGCTGGATTCTGAAAAACAATGTTGGTTTGGGATTTTTGGGAAACTTTGACCTTTTTTGTTTTGCTGTACTGATATGTGACTTCTGTACTTGTTGTTGTTGAACAATGATGCTATGTTGAGTTATTTTTCGCACCTCCCTTTGTGAACCAACAACAAAGTTTTTGTGATTTGTAATCGAAGGTTCTTA
Source organism: Vicia sativa (assembly GCA_021764765.1). Lineage (NCBI taxonomy): Eukaryota > Viridiplantae > Streptophyta > Magnoliopsida > Fabales > Fabaceae > Vicia > Vicia sativa. The sequence continues at coordinate 257,466,844 of CM038793.1, forward strand.
GCCAATGATCGGATATTAATTTGTATGAGGCTTTTGGTTGCTTGTGAGTTTAAACATGATTAAAAACCTTTAAATCTGATTCCTTAACACAAACCCTAATGATGAATTGCATAACTATTTGAAATATTCTTGTTTTGTGTTTGATTATGTCCTTAACCAACTCTTGTTTTTCTTGTTTCATGGAAAACTCAATGGTTCGAAGACATGGAAAAAGAAGATGAGGACTTGGAGACGAAACCATGACAAAGTGTGAGAACAAGTAGCTTGAAGAAAATCTTGAAGATTTGGAGGGAAATTCAAAAGCAATGGAAAGTTCCCTTAGAAATCATAGTACTAGGAGTTTCACTTGAATTTGCATTTTATAAGATTAGGCATTAGAAATTTGGATAAAACTTGTAACAACTTTAGAGAAAGTGGTGTTTGGATGCTAGAATTCCTTTTGCAAATTCTTAGAAACTTGTATGATAACAATTTAAAATGAATTTGTAATACAAACCTTTTTGATTTAAGTCATGTAAGAAACACTCTTAGAAACAAAAGTGATTTCCTTGTAAGCCTTGTGTGGACATATGTAAGGTTGAATGAATATTGCATTTGAATATCTTGTAGAAAACTTTGCAAACTTTGTAGATTTAGAGCTTTCATATTAAAACTTGCATAGGAAACATGGTTTAGATTTTTGAAGAGACTCTTGAATGAAATATAAATGTCATCATTTGAGGTAAAACATATATTTTGCAATTGTAAGTAATACTTAGATTCTTGAGAAAATATGAGCTTTTTTGTTGCACCACATCAAAACCTATCTTATTTCAACATCAACATGGTTTAAAAACTTGAGGTCCAAATTGCAAACAAAACAAATTATATTGCAAACAGAACAAATTTCCCCTTTGAATCTTGTCTTATAACTTTATTACTTCCAATTGAACAAATATTCGAAATTGTGAATTGTCACGTAAACGTTGAATTAAAACCTTAGCATGCATCATTGAACCTCTAGCTTCAACCTTTCAAGACTAAAGTTAGCTTGCGATTAAAATACCAAAATCATCTTAACAAGAATGAATCCACTAAGCCGATTTTGTATCGTAGCTCACAGTTTACATTTCAACTAAATGAAATCTTGATGCAGAAAATATTTATCTTTGAAGAGATTCCCTAATGAAACTTAAACCTAAAATCCATAACTTGAGACACACAACCTAAGACATTGAATAAAGTTCTAATTCACGCCTTGGTAAATTCGAGGAGAATAGTTTCGAAACTTAATGAAAAGAGATCTTCAGGATCAAAACCCTAGCCCTTTTCTCTACTCTATGATGGAACAAGAAGTCTATTTGAGATGTCATGAATCCATGAGAAGCCTTTATAACTTAAATGAAAAAAAATAGAGAGAATATGAGAAGCCCTTTAACCGATTGTCAATACAATCAAATCCCACATTTTGAAAAGCTTGACAACCAAAATACCTTGATTTAGTCACAATATATGAAGTGCATATAATGCAACATGAACTACATAAAGTTATCAAAATATCCGGAGGGTAAATTTTGGGGTGCAACACCCATGATCTTGAGTTTTAAATCTTTCCCGCTTCTGACTTATAGAGAGTAACTGCTCCTGACTTTGACACTTTCCTTCATCAAAGGAAAAACACATAAATTTATCTAAGTCCAAAATCCTCCTTAATCGACCAGTCTCGACTTCAACTCTTTATTTTCTATCTGACGCTTTGGTCGAATCGACCAATTTCCTTGTTTTATTCCTCTGGTTGACATGCTTTCCTTTTGACATCCTTATCTTAGTATTCTTTGGTCATATACTTAAATCTTCAAAAGAACCCTTATTTTTTAAGGATCGACCCTTAACCTTCAATGACGTCTGCATTTAATACACATCTTTGAATACCTTAGAGAAATTTCAAGGTAACAAAATGACCCCTAGAGATGCCATTTTCGAATTTCCATATTATCGATCGTACGAGAGAATGACATCTATGAAATATTACATTTGTAGTCGAACAAGTCATTTCCACTACTCCAACAAATAGGTTATTGTTCTGATCTTTTCGTGACATTAGGCAATCATGGTAATGTACCATGCTTTTCGCTTCGAGACGTGAGATCATTAATGTTTATCATGATTGCGCTTTAGTGGCAGACATGACCCACCATGCTTTCGTTGTTATCTATCTACACGTGTCCTTCGAATGGAAACGATCCCTAACCTAGGAAATCACAAAATATCTTCCCTTAATTTTCTTCTTTTCTCACGACCCTATAAATAGGCACTTTGATTATATTCTTACTTTCTTCTTCCGCCTCCTCAGCTTTCTTCTTCCTTCCAAAGCGAAAAAAACCCAAAAAACATTCAAACTCTATTATGCACGATCTCCAAATCGCCCTAGCAGAAACCTACCTTATTCACCATGTCGATGGCAAACCCTATGTGCTAGAACCCTTTTTCTTAGAGGAAAAAACCAAGATCTGGCAGTCCCAGGTACTAATTCCTTTCAATCTTAAAAACGAACCCCTAGCTTTCCTGGGACCATTGCCTATAGACGTTCCTTCTGAAATTTATATTGATGACAAAGGTTCATTTTTTCCAACCAGCATCCAAAGTAGCCATCTGATAACTTCTCCAAACCCTATTTCTTTACAATTCATTGACAGAAACGTTTGCACCGTTCCTCCCCTAGACTGTTCTAAATTCAAAGCTTAGATGGCACGTTTGGAGCCTAGCAAAGGCAAGCAGTGGAAAGAAATGGGTATCTATGACTTGCTGGAACTTTCTTGTGTCGGCCAACCTTATTCTGGCGGCATGCTATTGGCTGCCTTGCACTTTTGGGAGGGGTCGACCAACACTTTCCATACTAAGTGTGTCATGATAACTCCTACTCTCCTCGACTTAGCGGCTCTAATAAGCGTGAAACCTAATGGAAAAATCTTTAATCATACTGAACATACCCTCATAGCAATAAAATTCGACGTCAGCGAATCCAAACATCCGATATACACTAATTTCATCAATCATTACCACCAAGATTCTGGAAACATTTCTAATGAAGAGCACATTGCATTTTTAACTCTTTGGCTATCTTGTTTCATTTTCTGCTCTCGGTCGATGAAGATAGCCAATCAATTTGGTTCTCTGGCCACCCCATTGCACAGGGGTGAAAACATTTCTCTAGGTCAACTAATCTTGGCCTCTTTATATGCTTTTGTGACTGATGTGGTAAATCAAATAAAAAGTTTTGACCCTAACAATGCAAACAAGAAGAATGTGTTAATGCATGGCCCCTTCTAGCTTCTACAACTGTGGCTAAACATCTTGAGGTTGTCCTAATTTTAGATGCTGGCAATATCATGATAAATACAACTATTGTTACCCCGACCCCAGTTCCTATGACCAACACAGGCAAAAATCTAGAAGGGGACAATGTTGTTGCTTCGGTCGAGAAGGATGAGGCTACAAATCCAAGTTCGACGCCACAGGTATTTACTAAATTCTTTACCTATTTTTATTTTGTTTTCCAAATCTATCTAGCTAATATGCATTTCTTTTCCTTTTAGGTCGAAGCTTCTGACCAACAAAGCGTACCAGACTACACTCCAATGTCAAAAGTTTCTTCACCCCACCATCAACAAACCTTCGACGTTGCCGCTGGTGAGTTAGTTGACCTAACTGTTTCGGCTAATCTTAGTGACTCTGATTCGGTCACTAGTGCTACCTGTAACACCCCAAATCTACCCAAAGTTTTATATACAAAAATCAGAGTAATTTAAAAATTTCATACATTAAATACTGAGGCGTTACACCATCAAAACAACTCACTTTAAACAGTTTGATTTAAAGTATAAGTCTCAGATACATAGCATCGCCGGAAGACATAAATTGATTCAAAAACATCAAAACATCTCCTTTAATAAACTTCCTTAATAAATCATATTTTCATAAAGTATGATTCTATATACAAAAGAAAGAATAACAAAAGAATCAACAACAAGACAACATAAATGTTTCCCCTCGAGTGCTACGTATCAGAGCGACACCGACTCAACTAACAGCAGCTATAAACTCCGTCTTCATAACCTGCACGTTACCAATATAAAGGTAACGGCGAAACAAGTAAAGGGTGAGATACTCCAAAACATATAGTTAAAGGCATGATAAAATATATATATAGTTTTGGAATTGTAAAGGGTATAAGTTAATAAGTGCATTCCAACACATATCCAAACCTCACTTACTCTTATCGTCATTCTAAAGTGTATAATCTATACTTAATCGCCTTAGCCTCATCGGCACAAATCATCACAACAACACGTAAACCTCCGTCACCGCGAAATCGTCACAAGCTAATACATCGCTAATTAACACGGCAATCATAAACAACAACATCAACCAACAACATTAAACCATGCTAACAATATAAGCAACATAAACAAATCATCACAAAATTGGCTAAAGCCCATCTTCGCTTTTGGCATAAAAGCCCATCATCGCTTTGGGCATAAAAGCCCATCATCGCTTGTGGCATAAAGCCCATCTTCACAAACATCATCGCAAACATCATCGCAAACATCAAATAAAACTCAATACCAAAAGACTCCCAAAATAGACATAATGGACTCCATGAGACTCGACTATGTTATGCATGTGGTACCCATCGCTTTGTCCGTAATTAGGGACACTTGGCATAAAGCCGATCTTCGCTCGGCATAAAAGCCATCATCGCTTGGCATAAAAGCCTCTTCGCTTGGCATAAAAGCCCTCTTCGCTTATGCAATGTATGAGACTCGACAATAAAACAACACAAACACAAACACACCATCATCGCTCATCACAATTGGCATAAAGCCCACATCGCTATAATTTATCCACATCAAGATAAATATATCATCGCATCATATTTGCATTATGCAAAACATCACTAATAATTCATCATCATCAAAATCATGCATTCACAAATCGGAAGCATTTATCAACAACATCAATATAATCATCACATCATCATGTACAAAGACACATATTATTTCATCGCAAATCATCAAGTATTCATTAATTAAAAAGGCCAATGCAAACATTATGTTTATTCACACCGCATCATTACCGATTCGTTCACAAACTTCTAAATACGGAGAAATAGTTAAACACCTATCATCGTCGCAAAAGCCATCCCTAATAATCGCCATTATTCCTAATCATCAACATCGCAATTGGATTGACCATACGTGTCTTAAATCCCCTAAAACGAAATCCGATTCAATTAAACCGTAGTTAAGCCTATTTCGGGTCATTCCGTAAAAACTCGCAACTTCTAAAAGCTAACTTCACCACTAAGTTCTACACGTCAAACTTAGCTAGCACGTCAATTTTCGTTGAATTCGAAGCAACTTGCTCCGTCGTCGAATTTATCGAAATCGGAAAATCGGAACACAAACGGGTCCCAAAGGAAACGCGAAAAATCAGAATTTTGGAGGCTACAGGAGCATCAACACGGGCCCCCGTGTGCATCAACACGGGCCCCCGTGTGCATCAACACGGGCCCCCGTGTGCATCAACACGGGCCCCCGTGTGCATCAACACGGCCCGTGTTGAAAAGCCATCAAAAAACACAAAAATGCCCAAGACAGTGCATCAACACGGCCCGTGTTGATTGCTCTACACAACTAAAATTTCCATTTTTAGAGGGAAACACGGTCGTGTTAAATCAACACGGCCCGTGTTGATTTGCCTGCGTGAAAACTTCATTTATTTGGGTTTTTCTCATTCTTCTACCATGGTTTTCCTTCCCATTTCAATACTCTAATTTCTACAAGTTAGCACCTAATATACCCACAAACCATACTCTAAATCCAACCTTTCTAAACCACTCTAACAATCAACCAACAAACTCTTATCACTAACTCACCATCTCTTATCATCAACACAACATATATACCTCCATTACAACATCAACATCAAAACATATTTCTACCATCAATTGAGAAGTTCAACAACAACGACAAAACACCAAAACAAAGGCAAACCATAAACCCCATGAATCAACATACCAATTTTTCCTAAATCCACAACATATCTATCAAACCCTAACTATATGGAAAGGAAGATCAAACCCCTTACCTCTAGTTGGATGATCCTTGATGATTCTACAAAGCTCAACCTCAAGCTTCCTCTCTTGCTCTCTTGCTCTCCTACTTCTTCTTCCTCTTTGCTCTTCTCATGCCAAAACCCTCTCTTTTCTCTCCCAAGTTTCTATTCTTGGCTTTTGTTTTTCAAATGGGAAGAAATGAGGAAAAATGTCTTTTATAACTTGTTTTCCTTACTAGCATCCAAGTTCTCATGTTTGGTTTTGGTATATTGGAATGGAAAGAAAATGAGGAGAAATGGTTTATAATGTGTATTCTCACTAGCAACAAGGGTGAAAGCCCAATTCTCATCAATTACTCCTCACACCCCTAACCAATTCTTATAATTCAACATACTAATATTATTTATTTAATTCATTCAAATAATTCCGGGGAATTAAATATCTGATCCTAACGAAACGTCTCCAAATGTATTAATAGATATATTAATTAATACAAACATTCACGTCGCATGATAAATATCGATCGGTAATTCGAAAATATTAATATAATATAATATTAATAAAAACGGGCGTTACAACTCTCCCCCACTTATAAACTTTTCGTCCTCGAAATTCCGACCAAAACAAACAATACGAGACATGCCTACACATTCGTCTACTCAATCCTCGCGTCAATTAAACAACATATAAAATACACCAAACACAAGGGTATCTCCCTAACCACAACGTCTAGACAAGAACAACCATGCCGAGATGCAAAGCCCATACAATGCACTCGACAACCAACTAACACCCAACCACTAAATAAGCCGTAAACACACCGGTTCACTCGAGAACTAAACAAACAAGATCGATACTATCCTAACGTCTCAACCATAGAATTAGCTACACACTTGAACCGACACCTCGGAAAAGAGTCATCAAAGATAGGAACATAAAGTCCTACAACACAACACCGTCACCACAGCTAAAACGAAAACAACAAAATGGTTATACAAACTAAAACTGAAACAGTCAAAATAGGGTAAAACCACGCGTTCTACACAAACATGAAAAGATGCCTTCATTCACGCATAAGTACAAACTCAAGAATCACACTCGCAGTTATCGCTTCCTATCCAAAAAAAAAAATCACAAGGTCACATCATCCTTGTAGATCACCAACGCACAACCCTTGATCAATAAAAGTTACACAAACGTAACAGAACTGTGATACAACACCCACTCTAGGGCTTAAACAGACGACTTGCGACTATAACTCACTAGCCCAATTCCAACAACCTCGCTTACTCGCTAATCGATACAATGCTTGCTATCTAAACCATGCTGCGTCACTTTTGTGCATAAGATGCCAACCATAAAACAACTTGGTTAATCCTCAACTTTACAATCACTCAAAATGGATACGTTCAAAGCGTACACCCATCAAGACACCTCGCAACATCAGCTTCATCAACTCGAAGAATCACTTTCTCATTCTCGATTGATCAACGTCCATTGGTCCTCTGAAATACACAACATAGTTTGACCTCTTCAAATACTGTCCAAATATTTCACTTGTGAAACTTCGACGTATACACTTGACTTCAACGAAGTCGTCCCTTATAACAATTCAATTCCCAAAGTTTATATAAGTAACCACTATCCTCGCATCGTCTCAACGATCAATACACCGGTTTCTTATTCGAACCACCTTCGTAATTCTCAATCCTCCAAAGTGGTAACCTAGACCAAAACACTTTATCAAGAACTCAACCCATCAACGTCATCTCATACTCCTGACTTACAACTCAGGTCGGACTTAGAACCATAACATCAATTTCAATGGAACCCAACAAGAACACCGTCGCGACCGACTTCATTCACAATAGAACACCTTCCTTTATAAAACATCAATCATCTTTAAGTACCTGTGGTTACCAAACCACCACCAAACTCTCACCGTCAAGACTGATCTTAGTTGCAATCTAATGATCCACTACGACCATTAGTATTCGACGAAATCCATATGTTAATGGTGAACAAACCCTTAATAACCTTCTGAGCTCAAACTCAACAAGCGTCTCAAAACAAACATGCAACATTCTTCAAAATAATAAATCCCAAATCAAATATTCTTGGGTTATCCTCAATATAAACTTACTAAACTCAACAATAGACGAAGTCTCTGTATAGATCGTACCCAACTTGAATTATCTTCAACAATTCTAATCTCCTCGTTGCTAACATCTGCACCGACAAGGTTCCAATGAGCACAACCGCATCAACCTCTAACTCTTACGTCCGACAAGTTTTTCCTTATGAAAATCAAATCGTTCCAAGGTAGCAATACACTTTATCCAACTCTATGCCAAAATGCATCTTAAGTCCAAAACGAAATATCACAATACATCGCACAAGGTTCTTCAGTACAAAACAAAACCAATTCGGAGCATTCGCTAAACTTTCCACCGGCTCGAACAAATTCGCTTACCATCACGAAGTCCATATAGCGACTCAACCATCTCAAGTCAAAGTACTCACGATTAAAACCAACTTATAAAAAGATCTTTCATCAAATCACAAAGCTAACCATCCAAAACAAAAGAACTTTTAAACTCTGAATTAACCCCCTTAAAGTCTCCTACAAGGCACAAAATAAATTCATGAACCGTCCAAAATATCAATAAGTTGCTTACTCAAGGCACTCTCATTCAACAGTTCAAAATTCTATCTTTAGAATACTCGACATGCACCAATGTAACTTCACTACTGATAACACTACACTCGGATGCTTGCCACAATTTCTTAACTTGATGTGAACCAAATAATATCCATGAACACGAACTAATTCTTACAGCTACTCATGAGAGTACTGTCTGAACATTCCAGAATCATACCTGACGCATTAGTCACACTAATGACATCAACAAATACTCGCCAGAACCATACACTATCTTGAAAGGCATTGCCTAAGCATCTTCAACCCTCACACTAATCCGTAGACAGCCAGACATCGCATCGACCTCAATAAACACATAAACTCCAAATGACCGATCTATCCAACATCAGTCCTTGGAAGTATATACTTGTCATCAACATTCACGTCGTTCCCTGACTACAACCGACACACCAACTCGGGTAACCTTTGCTCTTCTCGAACAACCCAACGGTGGCACTCCACGGTGACCCGCTCGAATAAACAAACTCTGCTCAAACCAATCCTCAAGTTGACTCTTCAACTCTAACTCAGAAACAAACATCCCTTAAGGATACTTCGAATCACACTAGTTCCAAAAACTCAATCCATCAAAACTTCACTTCGCACTTCGGCGGTAAATCACTCACATCTCCACAATACGCTTCAGAAGAATCACAACAAGAAACTCTCTTACCAAAATCTTGTCCCTCATCAAAATCCAAATTCGTTCATCTCTCAAGTAACCCTGCACCACCTTGTGCCAACACATCAACTTCATACACTTTTAAGTTGGCAAGACAAGTCTATCCCAACCAACACAATCCCCGACTACTATCAACAAGAGATTAAGGATGACCAGTCCCTCAATTTGTCAATAGACAGTCGACAATCCTGATGGTGACATAAACCATCTCTACCAAACTACAACAGCGTCTTCAAACTTACACTTCAAGTTACCAAAGCGTAACACTGCTTGAGGCCCATCCCAAGCCGCAAGCACCACCAAAAAGTAAAACTTCTCCCCCACTTGTTTCAAACTCATCTCTGCAGACAAACAATTTGAAACAAACAAGTACCGACAGTGTTTCACACACATGTCGCATACAACGGGATTAAACACACTAATAACTTGGTCGACAGACCGACCTGCTCTGATACCACTAATGTAACACCCCAAATCTACCCAAAGTTTTATATACAAAAATCAGAGTAATTTAAAAATTTCATACATTAAATACTGAGGCGTTACACCATCAAAACAACTCACTTTAAACAGTTTGATTTAAAGTATAAGTCTCAGATACATAGCATCGCCGGAAGACATAAATTGATTCAAAAACATCAAAACATCTCCTTTAATAAACTTCCTTAATAAATCATATTTTCATAAAGTATGATTCTATATACAAAAGAAAGAATAACAAAAGAATCAACAACAAGACAACATAAATGTTTCCCCTCGAGTGCTACGTATCAGAGCGACACCGACTCAACTAACAGCAGCTATAAACTCCGTCTTCATAACCTGCACGTTACCAATATAAAGGTAACGGCGAAACAAGTAAAGGGTGAGATACTCCAAAACATATAGTTAAAGGCATGATAAAATATATATATAGTTTTGGAATTGTAAAGGGTATAAGTTAATAAGTGCATTCCAACACATATCCAAACCTCACTTACTCTTATCGTCATTCTAAAGTGTATAATCTATACTTAATCGCCTTAGCCTCATCGGCACAAATCATCACAACAACACGTAAACCTCCGTCACCGCGAAATCGTCACAAGCTAATACATCGCTAATTAACACGGCAATCATAAACAACAACATCAACCAACAACATTAAACCATGCTAACAATATAAGCAACATAAACAAATCATCACAAAATTGGCTAAAGCCCATCTTCGCTTTTGGCATAAAAGCCCATCATCGCTTTGGGCATAAAAGCCCATCATCGCTTGTGGCATAAAAACCATCTTCACAAACATCATCGCAAACATCATCGCAAACATCAAATAAAACTCAATACCAAAAGACTCCCAAAATAGACATAATGGACTCCATGAGACTCGACTATGTTATGCATGTGGTACCCATCGCTTTGTCCGTAATTAGGGACACTTGGCATAAAGCCGATCTTCGCTCGGCATAAAAGCCATCATCGCTTGGCATAAAAGCCTCTTCGCTTGGCATAAAAGCCCTCTTCGCTTATGCAATGTATGAGACTCGACAATAAAACAACACAAACACAAACACACCATCATCGCTCATCACAATTGGCATAAAGCCCACATCGCTATAATTTATCCACATCAAGATAAATATATCATCGCATCATATTTGCATTATGCAAAACATCACTAATAATTCATCATCATCAAAATCATGCATTCACAAATCGGAAGCATTTATCAACAACATCAATATAATCATCACATCATCATGTACAAAGACACATATTATTTCATCGCAAATCATCAAGTATCGCAAACATTATGTTTATTCACATCGCATCATTACCGATTCGTTCACAAACTTCTAAATACGGAGAAATAGTTAAACACCTATCATCGTCGCAAAAGCCATCCCTAATAATCGCCATTATTCCTAATCATCAACATCGCAATTGGATTGACCATACGTGTCTTAAATCCCCTAAAACGAAATCCGATTCAATTAAACCGTAGTTAAGCCTATTTCGGGTCATTCCGTAAAAACTCGCAACTTCTAAAAGCTAACTTCACCACTAAGTTCTACACGTCAAACTTAGCTAGCACGTCAATTTTCGTTGAATTCGAAGCAACTTGCTCTGTCGTCAAATTTATCGAAATCGGAAAATCGGAACACAAACGGGTCCCAAAGGAAACGCGAAAAATCGAATTTTGAGGCTAGGAGCATCAACACGGGCCCCCGTGTGCATCAACACGGCCCGTGTTGAAAAGCCATCAGAAAACACAAAAATGCCCAAGACAGTGCATCAACACGGGCGCCCGTGTGCAGCAACACGGCCCGTGTTGATTGCTCTGCACAACTAAAATTTCCATTTTAGGGAAACACGGCCGTGGTAAATCAACACGGCCCGTGTTGATTTGCCTGCGTGAAAACTTCATTTATTTGGGTTTTTCTCATTCTTCTACCATGGTTTTCCTTCCCATTTCAATACTCTAATTTCTACAAGTTAGCACCTAATATACCCACAAACCATACTCTAAATCCAACCTTTCTAAACCACTCTAACAATCAACCAACAAACTCTTATCACTAACTCACCATCTCTTATCATCAACACAACATATATACCTCCATTACAACATCAACATCAAAACATATTTCTACCATCAATTGAGAAGTTCAACAACAACAACAAAACACCAAAACAAAGGCAAACCATAAACCCCATGAATCAACATACCAATTTTTCCTAAATCCACAACATATCTATCAAACCCTAACTATATGGAAAGGAAGATCAAACCCCTTACCTCTAGTTGGATGATCCTTGATGATTCTACAAAGCTGAACCTCAAGCTTCCTCTCTTTCTCTCTTGCTCTCCTTCTTCTTCTTCCTCTTTGCTCTTCTCATGCCAAAACCCTCTCTTTTCTCTCCCAAGTTTCTATTCTTGGCTTTTGTTTTTCAAATGGGAAGAAATGAGGAAAAATGTCTTTTATAACTAGTTTTCCTTACTAGCATCCAAGTTCTCATGTTTGGTTTTGGTATATTGGAATGGAAAGAAAATTAGGAGAAATGGTTTATAATGTGTATTCTCACTAGCAACAAGGGTGAAAGCCCAATTCTCATCAATTACTCCTCACACCCCTAACCAATTCTTATAATTCAACATACTAATATTATTTATTTAATTCATTCAAATAATTCCGGGGAATTAAATATCGGATCCTAACGAAACGTCTCCAAATGTATTAATAGATATATTAATTAATACAAACATTCACGTCGCATGATAAATATCGATCGGTAATTCGAAAATATTAATATAATATAATATTAATAAAAACGGGCGTTACACTACCAAACATAAGGGTTATAGTTTGACTAGATCTGACTCTAGTATTTCAAATTTCATGCAGGATTCATTGACTATTGAAAATGTTAACACTTCACCATATTCTCCTCCTAAAGGCGCCCTTCATATTTCTCCTGAAAAGAGGGCTAGATCTCCTTCTCCCACACTCATGACTCAAAATCATCTTGAAGAGAAGAAGACTTAATTAGCTGGCCCTTAAGGGGAAAAGAAAATCACTTCACCGTAGACCTCCACAGAAGAGAAAATCGATTCCCTAGTGTCGACCGAAGAGGACCTTGATGCTTCCACCTTGGAGGCACTGGTAAGATTGTACAATTTTGTAGATACCCACACTCTCTCTTTTGACTCCGACCAGTCCCAAAATCACCACAAAAAATTAGGGCCTAAAGCTGCAAAAGCTAAACAATTGTTGGACAAAATCTGTACTCATGCCTTGAACCTTGATCTTCCTCATCGGCTTCATGAAGTCTCGACCCTTGGCTTAGAACTTTCAGATATTCTTAGTCAATTAAAAGTCCTTGAGACTTCTGAGTCATCTAAACTTATGATGGCGTCGTTTGAGAAAATTCTTCTTCCTCTACTTGAAAATGTCAACTCTGTGAAGAAGGATGATGCACTGGTTGAGGAGAAGCAGGATTTGTTGAAAGAGAATGTGAATGTGGTGATGAAGACCAAAAAGGTGATTGAAGGGTTGAGGGAACAAATTAATCAGAAGCGCCAAGAACTCATTCCTAAAAGGAAAAGAGCTGTTAAAATACGCAGTAGAAAGGTTGAATTTTCAAAGGAAATGACTTCTCTTGACGAAGAATTGGAAATCGTCACTCAGTAAGAAGAGGAGCTTAGTCAAGCTATCGCTCCTACCCAAGCTGAAGTGCACCAGATAACTATGGATGTTGTAGCTGTTAGCACTGCTACAAGAAATTTTGACATTTCTGATTTTTTTGTGTCTATTGTTATGGACTTTTGGTGTAATGTAATGTAAAGTTTGAACAATGGCCAATTGGTCGATTTAATGCAACATTTTTATTTGCCTTTACATTTTATCTTCTGCACACATTTCATGTATGCTACATTTGCTAGTTTCGACGTTATTCTCTCCGGCTTTAATTCGACAAGCATTTTATTCTGTCGAAATAGAAACTTCTTGAAGAATTGGTTTGTACTTTTTTATGTACTTTCCATGTACCCTCATAATCTGTCGATCTGGGGCTAATTCTTCAAGTTCATAAGTGTTACTTGAAAACACTTGTATTACCTTGAAAGGTCCTTCCCAATTTGGGAACCACTTTCCCAAAACTCTATCATTTATGTCCATTGGTAATATCACTTTCCAAACTAAGTCATCGACAACAAATACCTTATCTTTCACCTTTTTATTATAGACTTTGGCAACTCTTTCTTTTTGTCTCCTCAATGAATCGAGAGCTAACATCCTCTCTTCATCCAAGTCGACTAATTCATCTTTCATCATTTTTTATTAATATTTAGATGGTATTCCATGTTGTCTTAGAATTCTTACAGATTGAACATGTATTTCGACAGGCAACACAACATCATATCCGTAAGCAAGTCAAAATGGTGTAGTTCCCGTTGCTTCTTTGGGAGAAGTCCTACATGCCCATAAATTTTGATCAAGTGTTTTGTGCCAATTTCTTGGCTTCTTTCCGACATGCTTCTTAATCAAACTGATTATCACCTTATTGGCCGCTTCGACCTGGCCGTTTGCTTGAGCATAGTAGGGAGTAGAAGTTAGTAATTTAATTCCAACCTCTTGCATAAACTCTTGCATTTCTCCCTAGTAAACACTGATCCTTTGTCAGTTGTAATTGTTTCTAGAAGCCCAAACTGACATATGATATGATATATTATAAAGTCAATAATAACCTCTTGGTCAACATTTGTCAAAGCCATAACCTCGACCCATTTTGTAAAATAATCAATGTCGACTAAAATATACCTTTGCTGTTTTGATGAAGCTGGTTTTATTTCTCCAATAACATCTAAGGACCATCCTCTAAATGGCCAAGGCTTCACAATGGCATGCAACTCACTTGCAGGGACTATTGTATGCCCCCATGCATTTGGAATTCTTGACAACCTTTGGAAAAATTAATGCAATCTTTCAACATTGAGGGCCAATACATACCTGAGCGCATATTGATCATATTATCTAGAAATTCAGTAATATCGACCATATTATCTAGAAATTCAGTAATATCGACCATATTGATCTCGAGAGGATCATCAAAGAGAGCTTCCTCCTTCCTAAGAGAGTTAGAGTCGACCTTCATCTTTCTCGCAACGAATTTTAGCGACCCTCTTGCATCGATTTCTGGACAAGATCCCTGAAAAGAAAATATTGAGAGGTTGTGTGACCAAGATAATTATGATATTTACAAAAACCTCTTTTCTGTCGTTGTTCTAATGGTGGCATTTTAGCAAATATTGATCCAAACTTGCCAAAAGTGGATATTTCCTTCCTTGTAGCTTCTTGCACAAATTTGGTAGTTTGTTTGGGCTTCCTTGGTCCCCAAGATAAGTAAAAACTAAGCCCAACTTTGTCTGGAGTTGGGAAGATCCAATTGTTGATGTCGAAGTCGCCGTCTTCGTCTTCTATAGCATGGACTCCGCTTTTGTTGATGTGGAAAGGAAGTTTGTTGGCATATTCGCGGTGTACCATCTTCTTACCTTTGATAGTGAAGCCTAAACCAGTCTTGCTAGATTTGAATGGAAAATCGGGGAGCTGACCCCAAATAGTACAATCTCCTTCTTCAACCGTAGCTTTTGCGTCTTTCAGTGAGGCCATCTTCAGTGGAACTCTAGTAACTTCAAGAGTGACAGGAGAGTCAATAGGCATGATTCGTGCAATTGCTTCGAAATCTTGACAGTGAGTTTCATAAAATTCACCTTCCATTTTAATGTACCGGAATTACTGCAAATGGCTGACCATATATTCTTCTTCACCGCATACTGTAAAAATCTTCCCCTTCACTGGGTACTTCATCTGCAGATGTAGGGTGGACGTGACAACGCCTGCCCCATGAACCCAAGGGCGTCCGAGTAGGCAAGAATAAGATGGACGAATGTCCATGACAAAGAAAGTATAGTCAAAAGTCTTGGAACCAACTTTAAATAGAAAGATGAGCTCTCCAAGTACTGTTTTTTTTCAAACCATCAAAAGCTCTTACGATTATGTCACTGGGCTTTATGACCGCTTCTTCAGCATTAAGTCGGTCGAGAGCGCTCATCGGCAGAATATTCAGAGCAGAAGCGGTATCCATCAATACGTGAGAAAATGTAGTGCCCTTGCATTCAATGGAGATGTGCAAGGCTTTGTTGTGTTTCCTTCTGGCAGGAGTTATATCAGCATCAGAGAAACCTAAACCATTGTTGGCGGTCAGGCTAGCAATACAACCTTCAAATTGATCAGCAGTAGTGTCTTGCGGTATGTGAGCATTCTTCAGAAACTTTACCAAGGCTTTAACATAAGCCTCAGAGCACAATAGCAGAGCTAGCATGGATATCTTGGACGATGTTTATCCTAACTGTTCTACAACATTGTAGTCGCTCTTCCTTATGATCTTCATAATTTCCTCCATTTCTTATTTGGAGGTATCCTCGGCAACTTCTGTTGGTACTTCTGTATGAGTAGGATGAGTTATTGGTTCTTTCCCTCTAGCTTTGAGAACTGGTTCGATAGCAGGAATTCGAACTGGTGTAGTAGTATCCTTTGGAGGAGAGATCTTTGGAGAAAATACTCTTCCGGTTCCGGTTACCTTACTTGATCCGACCATGTTGTCGATGTTAGGATTGGTAGCTTCAAATGCAATGTCTTCAATGGTCAAAGGTTCTTGCTTGACGCCATGATAGTAAACTTTACCTCTATAATTCCAAGGTATAGCTTTGTCAGAGGAATATGGAATTGGTCTGGGCGAGGTAATAATGAAGGGTGCCACTCTAGGCGCGGGATCGGATAAGGTGATCCTTATTGTGTTCACATCAACATAGTCTTCTGGGTAATCGTCTCCCCATCCGGTTGCCTTGATGTCTTCGATTGGAATCTTGTAGCTTTCGGGAGTGGTATATTTAACCATGAAATCAAACTTTCCACTTGGCTTCCCCAAGGTATCCCAGACTTCTTGTATGGCTTCGCTTACGTCTTCGATCTTCAGATTATTAGAAATGTCTTCGCACAGATTCTCCACAGATGGAGGTTTCATAAATAACGCTTCACGGTTGTCCATCATGCGTTGAATACGCCTCTTCAACCAAACACGTCCATTAGATTCAGATGCACACCATCGACAGTCATCAGGGCATCCTGGAAATACATCGGCTTGTAGAAAATCTTTCTTGACAGTCATCAGAGGAATAGTCATCTCGTTCACATCATAAACATAGGAGTCATTATCAATAGCATTGGAAATTTTACCCTGGTCAGGCATTGGTGCGTTGATCGCATTTGGAGTTTCAACAAGAGGTTCGAATTCAATTTCCCTTGCTTCAATCATGTCTTGAATCTTGTTCTTCAAGGTCCAACAGTTGTTGGTGTCGTGCCCTGGGTTGTTGGAGTGGTATACACACCTCACATTAGGATTGTACTTTGCAAAGGAAGTGTTGACATGTTAAGGAGGATCCCTTAAAGTAATCAGCTCTACTTTCAACATGTGTTACAATGCTTGAGACAACGACATGTTGATCTTTGTAAATTGTCTTCGTGGCACATTCTGGCTACACGTGTTATCTCGTTGAGGTTGCGCTGATGTGGAATTGGAGATCACAACTTCCCCCATAGATTGAGTACGATCAGCTTTGTCACGGCTCTTCTGACCATACACAACATTGGCTTCTTTCTTACCACCAAAAGATCTCTTTGCAGCATTTGAAGATGACTCTACCTGAATCTTTCCGCTCTTGGTTCCATCTTTGATACGTTCGCTTGTCAATATCAGCTCGGTGAATCTGGTTGAAGAGTTTCCAATCAAATGATTGAAGAATGGGCCTGTCATTATTCCCATAAACATGTCAACCAACTCCCTATTGGACAAAGGGGGTTGAACTCTGCCTGCTAAATCTCTCTATTTCTGAGCATATTCTTTGAACTTCTTCGCACGACCCATAGACATGCTTCGTAGTTGCATGCGGGTAGGTGCCAATTCAACATTGTACTGGTACTGCCTGTAGAAAGCATCTGCTAAGTCATTCCAGGTATGAATGTGGGTACTCTCTAGCTGATAATACCACTCCAACTGAGTTCCGGATAAACTCTCTTGAAAGAAATGGATCCACAATTTCCTATCTTCAGTATGTGGATGAGTCTTCTAAGTAGAGGAATTCAGATGTAGCTTCAGACAAGATATGCCATCATACTTGGCAAAGGTAGGAACTTTGAATTTCCGGGGAATTACCACACCAGGAACCATACACAGATCATCAAAGTTCAGCCTTGACATTTTCAGATTTTCCACAGCATTTAGACGGTCTTCAAGTTGTTTGTACTTTTCGTTGTCGGGAGGATACTGCTCGCTGACATAGTCTTCATCTTTGTTTTCAGACTCATGATGGCTTCCTTCATTGTTCTTGATACTTCCTTCAGTTTCATCGCTCTTGTCTGAGAATTTGAGCTGTCTGACCACCTTGACTGGACCCTTGTGATTTCTTCCCATGTTGAGAATACCAATGGTCTTCTTCTTTCTGGTGATGAGCTTCTTCAGATCTTTCTGGCCTTGGACCAAGTTGGTGAACATTTCCTGGAATTGGGAGTTCTGAGCCTAAAGATCCTTGACAGTCTGTTCAAGAGCCATTTCTGCTGAAATAAATAGTGAGAGAATAAGAAAACTAGTCTTCAATGTACCTGCTATGGAATGTTATGCCATGATATGCGATGTTATGCAATGCAATGTTTTCAAGGACCTTAGGAATTTAAATTTGTCAAACAAGCACGAACAAACATTTTATTAGTTTACTTTTAGCAAGTACAAAAGAAAGCTTAAACAAATAAAAAGAAATTCCTAAAGCTTAGGTCTCCCATGGGCGCTTCCTCTTAGTGTTGAAGTAGGTATTGATGCTTCGCTCCTCGTGAAGTAGCTTTATCAACTCTAATACCTTCTTCTCGCTTGCATGGCACTGAGCTTCGAATTTATCCCTTTCTTCTTTAAGTTGAATCTAGGATCTCTTCAAGTCTTCAAAATTAGTCGGCATATTTGGATGGAGAATGGTATAGGATTCGTCATCTATAGCAACGGGTTCCATAACCACTGGTAGAACAGCTGTAAATGGCATCATGAGGTTTGAGCTCGAGCTCGCACCCATTTGAGGTAAGGTTCCCAAGGAATGGAATTTTTGTGTCCCAAAGTCTTGGTATCAGTCTTCTTTACCATGCTCCAAGCGTGCACAAATCTTCAACGGTAGTTCTGGAGATCGTTTTCGTAGTCAAACACAATGTCTTGGAGAAGCATATTATGAAGACCATCTCTTCGAGCATAACGAAACTAACTTAGAGCTAGAGAAGGGTTGTAAGTGATACCTCCCCTTATGTCGAGGAGTGGTACATTAGGGAATTCCCCACAATGCTCAATGAAAGTGAAGTCCTTTTGAGGAAAAAGACACCAACGTATATTTGAATGAGAGAGTGACATCAGCCTTTGAGACCACTTCAATCTTTACTCGTTCTTCATTACTGAATGAGGAAGGTGCGAAATAATCCACCTGGAAAATAACGATATGCAACACATGAGAGTTCCTTGTCTTTTGATAGTACGAGTGTGGAGAGAATGCAGAATATCCCCAAGTAAGGTAGGCACATGATTACGAGTGAGAAATATCTTGATGGCGTTCACGTCTATGAACTGACATGGATTAAGAAATAGTACCAAGCTATAGAATAGCAAGGCCAAAATGTCTTCGAATGCATGGAAACTCGTAGCCTTCAAGAATTCTCGAGCTTTCTTTATCAGAAAATTAGCAAGCAAACCCTTAACTCCACTTCTTGTTTCCCAATTAGCTTCAATGTCTGATTGCTTTATATGTAACGCTGATGCGATGTCTTCATATTTCAGAGCTTTTTCTGAACCGGTGAATGGTATCTGATCAAGGATAGGCATCCCAAGTAGCTTGTAAAACTCTTCCAATGTAGGCACCAACTGATAATCTGGGAATGTAAAGCAGTGATGTTTCAAATCGAAGAAATGGAATACGACGTGCATCATATCTTCTTCAAAACTGTAGATAACCAAATCAAGAAGATAACCATGTCTTTTAATGAACTGACCATGATCGGGAACTTCTAAAACCAATTCTTTGAGTTGAGAAGGTATACCCACGAAGTTGATTTGGATAGTCTTCCTGGAAGCCATAACTCCTACAAAACAGAGTAAAGATAAATCCCTAGGTCCTTGAAATAGTTAGAAATGATATGATGATTTTATGATGTCATGATGTCATGTTTAAGACAAGTAGCAAGCACAAACAATTCACACAATAGCCCTAGGTTTAAGGCTTGCATGAGGTATAGGTGTCTACGCTACCAAAGATTGAGTTGGTTCAACCTGTCCTATAATAGTAACCGGGTTCTAGGAATCTCATATCATTGATCTTTCTCGTAGGCTTTATTTCAATACGATTACCAAGTGGTAGACCGAAACATCCCGAAAGTCGAATCTTAATGAGCGTAGCATCGAGTATCAACAATCTCAGTCTACACCGAAGCCGACCATCTCACTACCTTCTAATGGCCAATATGGGTCAATTAGGGTTCTAAAAGTTGAGTTAGTGCTTATGACACCACGCAGACGCCAAATATTTTCCTCAACTGAACATGAGGAGCATCAGGACATCCAAAGTGTCGCACTAACGTAGCCATCATTTTGACCATTTGGGTATACGCCTAACGGTTGCGACGATTTATTGCTACTTACCTAAGGAAACCTGGATCCGGGTGTAGGATCCCTGAAGCAACTCGTTTTTCAAAAATCATTTAAGTTTTAAAAAACAATGAAATCGCCACATAATTTTATTTTTTCTAGAAAGAACGGGAAAATATAGATAAAACCCACAAAAATCGGATAAGGCGGTCTACAAGACCAAAAAGGATGGATTCGGGAGTCGGTTACGCAAGAGGAAGGTATTATCACCTCTTACGTCCATTGTACTCGATGGGACCCATTTAGTTCCAAAGTGTTTGTGTGTGTGTCATACCCCAAAATTTTCCCTCCACCTACTCAAGAGATTTCATACATCTATGCTCAAGGATTCCTCAAGAGTTGATCAGACAAACTCTCTCCTAGACAATCAACCCAAACTAGGGTTTGGTATCTCTCAGGGCAAGATGGACTTCCAATATCTCCAATGGTCTTCATGCCTCCACATATGTTTCAAAGATTCTCCATGTCAAGTTTCAAGCTTCACAAGTCAAGTTTCCTCAGACAATTGCTCAGATGGTTGAAAATCAGTTGTATTGGACAAAAAGTCAACTGTGGTCAACATACAGTCAAACTTCATAATTTTTGGTCAACATCCTCATTTTGAAGTTATATTCATCATTTGATCAAGGGTTGATCATGATTCATCAAGAAAACTCAAGATTTGCTCAAAAGTCAAACTTTCTAAATTAGGGTTTCTAGGTGAAAAGTCAACTGAACTTTGACTAATCATAACTTTCTCATACTTTTTCAGAAATTTTCCCACCAAAGCTCATTTTGAAGGAAATTCAATTCTCTACAACTTCATGTCTCACAAGAATGTCCAAAAAATGTTTCATTTGAGAGGTATAGCTTAAAACATTACAGGTCATTTTCAAAGTCAACAAAAAGTCAACTTTTTGTTTTGAAGATATATGGAGCATGGTAACTCCAATTGAGATGAGACCAAAAGGGTTGGTTAGAGGACTCTTAGAGCTTTCCAAAAAGTCCAAGAACACTCAAAAATGTGGAAAATTGAGCAAGTTACACCATTCACAAGTTGGGCAATTTTGAAAGAATGCACAAAGAGAGACACTTCTAAAAATCAAATTTTTTGCAAATGGGCTTGCTTTTTCTTCATCCAAACTTATTCCTCATACAATTAGGAATATCCAAGCCCAATGCCATGAATTTTTGATTTATTTTTCTATTTAATTTTGAATTTATTCATTTAAATACAAATTAAATTTTAAAATAAATTATAAAATCAATATTAATTGAAAGATTGATTTTATTCCTTCCTTGAGACTCAAGAAACTCACCAAAGTCCAGCAAATTTCGAAATTTGACAAAAATGGCAAGATTGGATTGGAATTGATCAAGTTTTGAAAATTTGATTTTATGCAAAAATCAAATTATGATTATCATTGAATGGTGATTGATTCTTGCCAAAAACTGTCTCAAATCCATCCAATATAAATACTTGATGCATACCAATCAAAAGAAAACGAAAAAATTGCTCCAGAAACCCTAACCTAAAAGTCAAAAATCCGTGGCAAGCAAGCAATTGGAGATCATACTTCCAGCCGTTTTCAACCAATTTTAAGGTGCCCAACACATTCCTTGGCATCTCCAGAGTCGATCCAGACTCTTACATCATTCAAAACCATCCAGAAACAAGAAATTCGAAATCGGTTTGCTCAGACTTTTTTCAAATTCGAATTCCATCATTCATGCATTATTAACTCGATTTGTTGTTGTTTTTGTGTTTAGTGAGGTGTTTGCAAGCTTTCTGGGCAAGCCAATTGAATTTCCATGGCCTGAATCGTGTTACACCATGATTAGGGTTTCTGTGAACGAATTAGGGTTTCCCTTAATAGGACAAATTGGACAATAGGACCCATGCCAGTGTGTTCGGGATGCTCCAAGGAATCGAACCATGGCCTTAGATTTTATTTATATTATGTATGCTGTGTTTTGAATTTGTTGGGACTTAGCGCCAAGGCGAAAATTCAAATATTTAAAAGGTTGAAGACGAAGCTTCGCGCGCGGTCTGGAGCATCAGGGAGCGACACTTGTCTTTCTTCCATTTGATCCGGTTTTCAAACAGTTGTGCACTCCAGTTCAGTTGGCAAGGTTGTGTGTTTGCTACCTGTCATACCCCAAATTTTGACCTAATATACCACCTTACATTTGCATTGACAACAATCAAACAAAGATTAATCGGGTATAGCATTCACAGGTCAAAATTAGGGTTTCATCAGATTTTCATCTGATTCAAGAGCTAACCAATTAGGGTTTGAGATTTTCTCACTCCATTTGATCTATCTTGATCAAATCATCAGCCTTCAATCCTCAGATATCCATTTTTCTCATAGATCAATCGAGGATCGACCAATTAGGGTTTTGGTCGAGCATATTCTCTCGATTTTTGAGCGAGAATTGACTTTTTGGATAGAGATTGGTCATTATATCTTAGATATAACATCTTGACCTAATTTCGGATTCAAAACATCACGGGGTTCACGAATTCATCACCAATTTGAAACGTCGATGAAATTTCATCTCACAAAAGTCAAACTTTGACTTTTGGTCAAATTTTTCAAAACAAAACTTTTTCAATCATCAAAATACTTCAAATGATCCATCATGATCTTAAAAATCAAAGAATTTGGAAAAGTCAACAAAAGTCAAAATTTCTATAACTTAGAAAAATTTCTAAGTGTTGAAATTTCACATTTTCCAAACTTCAAGCCATTTTTTCACCTAGTTCCAATTGGAATTTGAAAAAACTCAAAACATGAAAGTTGTAGATCATGGAAAAATCTTTCCAAAATGTCCAAGAACTCTCAAATCCATGGAGTCTAGCTACACTTTTGAATTTGAAATTTAGAGCTCAAAATCCATAATTTTCAAGTACAAACTTGTAAAATTATAGGTCATTTTGTGTTTTGCATTTAAACCACTTGCCACCTTGCCAAATTGACTCATCAAACTGATAAACATCAGTGAAAAGTGATGATTGAAGATTGGATCAAGTTTGGATAAATTCACACATGGTAAAAAGGAACCTTCCTTTGCTTTACAAATGACAATCTTGCCCTCTAAGCTTTCTTTGAATATCCAAATGCCATGTACTTCCTTGCCTAACAATTCAGACTTTTGGCCTATAAAAGGATCACCATTTCAAGAGAAATCAACACCAAGAAACTTCACAAAATCCATGCTTTCTTTCACTTTCTTGAAAATCAAGCAATTAGTGCAAAGTTGAGAAACATAGCATTTCTTAGTTTGAGCTAAAAACATGGTAAATCTTGGTGTCTAACATGTTTCAGTACCAACATGTAACTTGTTCATAACTTAAAATCAAACTAAAAGCAAGAGAAAATCAGTTTTCAATTTCCATTTTTTCAAAACTTCAAAACTGACTTAGGAATCGAATTTCAAGTTTGGCTGGAGAAATTGTTGTTCTAATGATCCAAACACAATCCATATACATCATGGAGTTGATCCAAAACAAGAACAGCAACCTGTAACTGCTTTTACATCGATTTCCAGTTTTGTTTTTAAGCTTGTGCAGGTCGATTTCTGTAGAACAATCCAAGCAATTCCAGGATGTGCAGACCATTCATACACGATCCCTACATGTCGTTGGTGCTCTAAAGATCAAGAAATAACAACTGGAAGTGCTGTAGAACAGAATTCGATCTCAACTTTTCCAGGTATCCATACGAACTTCAAACTCCATATTCCTTGCACCAATTGAGAAAAGCTCTTGGCCGATCCTTTTCTGCACCTCTAACGACCATTAGCCCTCAACAAAATCAAACAATCATGAACAATCCATCATTTAATTTGAAAAATCAGTTTTAGGGTTCATAGGTGTTCTTCGAATCAAAATCATTCTGGGCTTAAAATAAATGAAATTAACATATGCCATCATGTTCATGAGGAAAAAACGAGTAACTTTGATGTTTACAACGTTGAATTTCATTAAGAAACGAAGGAGATATCTTGGATCAAAGTTTCTGAAAATCAAAAACTATAAACCCAGGTTCGCGCGTGTTCTTTATTGTTCTTCATTTTTTGAAAATTCAAATAATCCAACATGATATCAACGTGTGTCATTTTCCACTAACACATTCAAACGCGTTGGCTCAGTGGTCCCTGGCTTGCTCTTAGTTCTTTTTGACACGCGTCCACCCAAAGGTCATGGGTTCAAAACCCAGCAAGACCATTTTTTCACTCTTTTTTCACAAAACATCAATATTTTCATGTTTTTTTTCAAACTTTAACAATTTTCTTTAACCAATCAAAACTTCTCATTTTGAGATGATTTTTTGCACACTTGTCATTTAATATATATATTTTATGATTATGTCAAAAAAATCCAAAAAAACTTTCATCTGATTAAATTTTAATCGAACTGAAAACGATGTTCTGAACACTTTTTCAAACCTCCTTAAAAGGTGAATTTTTCAAGTTTTCGACTTCCGATTTTTTTCAAAACTTCTCATAAATGAACCTCACATTTCAAAACATTTTCAAATCATTCTTCAAAACTTTTTTCATCAAAACTTGCATCTTTTACCATAATCGATCCAATTCAAAACGATAAAACTGAATTCGTTTCTTCTCGAATTTCTCGATCGATCATGGGCCTCCCTTATGGTGTAAGTCCCAACCCTTTATGTACATACTTAGCTTTATTTGTACATATTCAAAACATCTTTGTCAATATTCAAACATAAACAAATTTCTTTCATTTGTTTTTTCATTCGTTTGTCTATATGCCGAATCCATTGGTTTTAAAGGAAGAATTCTCCTGAGTAAAACTTCTTTTAAACCAATGGGCCTCCATCACGGTGTAAGTCCCATAACATTCTTTTATGTACATAATATTTCCTTGTACATATCAAACTTTTGTCAAACATTTTTTAAACAAACTTTTTATCTGTACATAACACAGATACTTCTTTTTCAAAACCTTTTATCTGTACATAATACAGATACTCTTTCTTTTGAAAATACTTTTTACAGATAAATCAATCATTTCTGTTTCATCTGTAAATTTTACACTAAATACCATTGGTATTGAAAGGAGCATTATTCCCTGTGAAACTGCTTTCAAATCAATGGGCCTCTCTTACAGTGTAAGTCCCAACCCTCCTATGTACATCCATCTTTGTCTGTACATAAAAACTCGTTCGTGTACATATTCATTTCCTTGTACACACAGTTTAAACTTGTAAATAATCAAGTTACGCTCGTTTTAAACGTTCGTTTCACAGCCACTTGTTTATATTTCATAAACTGCTGTAAATAAACATCATGCATTGTTTATATTTCCTTCATAAACTCCTGTGAATACTGAAGCAACTCGATTTTCAAAAAAAATCATTTAAAATGAATTTTCAAAACAATGAAATCGCCACCTAATTTTATTCGTTCTAGAAAGAACGGGGAAATATAGATAAAACCCACAAAATCGGATAAGACGGTCTACAAGACCAAAAAGGATGGATTCGGGAGTCGGTTACGCAAGAGGAAGGTATTAGCACCTCTTACGTCCATCGTACTCGATGGGACCCATTTAGCTCGCGCATGTTTGTGTGTGTTTGCTAACTTCTAAATTATGAAAAAAGAAAAGGGGTTTGTTTATTTATTATTTTGAGTTTGACACGGTTTCGAAACCGCGTGCCTACGTATTCCCTCGTGCAATGGGAAAGTCAAAACTCCGTAGTTCTGGTTGAAAATGTCTTGGATTGTTTGTATTGATTTTAGAAGAAAATGTTTTTGATTTTGATAATCGCATATGAGCGAAAAAGGATTTGAATGGGTTGAATTGATTTTAATGGTAGATGACAAGTACCAAAACGTCGGGATATCCTCTAACGATTCGATACTTGAGATTGGTGATTGAGGTCAACCGATCATCTCTCATCCAAAATCTTTATTGTGAAAGGAGTGAGGTGAAACAAAGTTCACTTTTATTGAGTGTTATGGAATAAAGTATTTATGTCATTGGGTTACCCTCTAATGGCCCAAATATTTTACATTTTAATTAAATCGTTGGGCGAACCTCTAACAATTTAATTAGGTACCATAACACTATGTTTTTTTGTTTTTTGTAGAAAAATTGATTTAAAGAAAACAAATTCAATTAATTAATTTAATTTGAAAGTGTTTTAAATATTTAAATGTATGGAATAAAGTATTCGAGTCATTGGGTTTCCCTCTAATGGCCCAAATACTTTACATTTTAATTAAATCGTCGGGCTAACCTCTAACAATTTAATTAAATACCATAGCACTATGTTTTTTGTTTTGGTAGAAAAAATTGATTTTTGAAAACAAATTCAATTAATTAATTTAATTTGAAAGTGTTTTAAATATTTAAATGTATGGAATAAAGTATTCGAGTCATTGGGTTTCCCTCTAATGGCCCAAATACTTTACATTTTAATTAAATCGTCGGGCTAACCTCTAACAATTTAATTAAATACCATAGCACTATGTTTTTTGTTTTGGTAGAAAAAATTGATTTTCGAAAACAAATTCAATTAATTAATTTAATTTGAAAGTGTTTTAAATGTTCAAGTGTATGGAATAAAGTATTCGAGTCATTGGGTTTCCCTCTAATGGCCCAAATACTTTATATTTTAATTAAATCGTTGGGCGAACCTCTAACAATTCAATTAAGTATCATAACACTATTTTGAAAAATGCGGCGTTGGACGTAGAGAAATGATATTGCGGGTTATGATTAACCAAGTATATGGACTTGATTAACCTCGTGAGGATAGGTGCTCCTATCCCCAACCATGAGACCCTGGTGCATGGTGATTGGTATATGGACCAATTATTTTTTCGGGTTATGATTAATCAAGGCAACGAGGGCCCTAATTAACCTCGTGAGGATGGCCATGCCCATCCCCAACCATGAGACCCTTAGAGAATTTGGTGTGGGTAACCAAAAATAAGAGAAAGAGCGGAGGCGTTGTTGATTTTATATTAATGTGAGAGTGGAGTGTTCAATCGCGTAATAAACATACGAGCGGATAATGATAATTGCGGATAATAAAAGAAAATTAACACACAATACAAATCGGAATTTAAATAATTATTAGTATAGATATTTTTTCACTTGATGAAAAATCAATTAACAATTTAATTGGTAATTCAACAAATAAAAAACTACCATATGCCAAAATATTATTTAATACATCATCATATATAAAAACTTGCATAATAATTGAATTTAAAGAGAAAAGTTTAGGAATGGGCCTGATTGGAGCTTTAAACTGGAGGGTGTAGATAGCAAACTGAGCCCAAGCCCAAAAGCAATGCTGCTGGATCCTGTGTAGCAGCCTCCATGGATCATACTATGGTCCGCCATTCTGGTGCGTTCGATCTGGACCTTTGGCAGATCTGATGGCTAAAGCAGGAGGATGCAAGACAGATACCATAGACATGTACATACCAGATTCGAAATAAACCACACAGGTGGTGACAAATGTCACCACCATCATGATCAAACATTTCTTCAACTAATATCTTCCTAAATTTATATTTATATTATAGATCACAAAAGTAAATAAAACTAACTCTAATTAAATAAAAAAACTGGTATTAAAATAAAATGAAAACAAAAGTCAGTTTATTATTATTATATTTTTATATATTATTATTATTTTTAATCTAAAAAAAACTAAATTATTTTTATTACAACTAAAATCTTTATTATATAAATAACACTAAGCCTATTTAAATTAGACTAATAACTCATCCTAAGTTATATATATATTTTATAACATAAGAACAGAAATTATTTTTTTGAAAAAAAACTCAAACTAAATCAGTTTTTAAAAGCAAAATTAGTTTATGGACAAAAAATTAGTTTAATTTAACTAAAAAAAAAAACAAACTAAAATGTGAAATAAAAACTTATTAGGATAAAATCACTCCCAGTTCTTGCTATTGACAGAACAAACGCTCCTTCTCGGTCTATCTCGCCTTCCTCAGAAAACCACGATCTCACCGTGTTCGCTCTCATCCTCATGCAGACCCGTCTATGGCCGCCGCTCACCTCGTAGGTCTCTCGCGATCCTCACAGTTCGCTCTCGGTCCCGTCGCTTCTCTCACGATCCTCACCGTTCGCTCGCACGCGATCCGGCCACGGCCGCTCCGTCGTCGTTGTCCCACGATCCTCACTGCTATCTCGCCGATCTCTAATCTCTCTCTTACTCGAACCCTATTGCTGCTATTGTTTTCTGATTCCTTGGAATTTATGTTTACAGGTTTGGGAATGGAATGGGAGTGAAACCCTAACTCTATTCGTGATGACAGATGCAATGCTGAAAAAGTAGAGTTAGTGAGGAAAGGAGGACGGCGGCTTTCAGCCGCAACCCCGGTGAGATCTATCCGTTTTACCTTGCTTTCTGCTTCTGTTGCCTCGTTATAACTTTCTGAAGGGTCTTCTTTCCGGGAAATGATGATGTTAGTTTAGATGGGTGTTGTTCTGCGTTTTTGGCTTACTGTGTTTGGCATTCTGGGTTTGCTTCTTCGTGTATGTTCTTACTGTTCTAGTATTTCTGGGTTTGTGTTTTGCTGCCTTTAGTTTGTGATTTCGGCTAGGGTTTATGAACAGTAGTCTCTGCCTCCTTTGTTATAAACTTAATGTTTATATACTGTCAGTTGCTTTAGGGTTTTGGTTGTTCTGATTCTTTGAGAAACAAGGCTTCACCAGATACTTGTTGGGCTTTCAACATCTTGTTATTGGGCTGATAATGTTATATTTTCTGATATCTGTTTTGAAATGCTGGCTGTTAGTATTATTGTTCTGTCATTTGTTTTGATATGCTGGCTGTTGGATGCTATTTATGGTAAAATTTTCCTTAAAAAGTGTCTACCCTTGCTGCCCTGTGTAAAGTTACAGCACTGTCATGCCAAAACTGTTTTGAAAACTGCTTTTCCTCATCTTCTTTCCACACCTCCTATTGTGAACCAAGGGTACACCCTTGAGGATTTGCAATAGTGAGTTTATGGCCGATGATTTGTATATGAGGCCTTGGTTTTGAATGATCAAACCTTTGCACAACCTGATTCCGGAAAGAAAATCCTAATGATGATTAGGATTATGTGTTCTCTTGTATCTACTGCTGCCCGTTTAAATTGCTAACCGGTTTCTTTGTTTGTTTCATGTAACTCGTGCATTGGATTGATGAAAGCAAAGTGGCGAGGACGAACCCTAGTGAAGCCTTGGCACAACGATCAAACACGGATAAAAGAAAACTTGGAGGAATCGATGGGAAAGCTTGAAGATGAAGTCAATAACACAATCATGAAGACATTGGTAGCTTGGAAAATTTCAAAGAGTGTAGAACACACTAGTATTCAATAGGAACTTGTGACTTGTATTCGAAGATTTGATAAGTTGTAAATACATGTTCCTTGATTTATTCTTACATTCTTGTACAAATACAACTTTGAAATAATGTGATACTCTTGAATTTTTATGAATGCAAGACTTGGAGATTATGTACCAATTTGAGTTTTAGTTTCAAATTCTTCAAAATTCAATCGTTGTAGCAATTGTATGAAAGTTGGAAATTCGTTGTGAATAAAATATTCCCAAAAATTTGTCATGAACCAAAAGTAATTTGGTTAAACAAACCATGACGAAATGTCGATTAACAAATGTATTCAATTCCACTTCAATCTACAACTCCAATCCGTAGCCTTGAATCAAATGAGTGATAACATGGTCATTGCATTTTTTTTAGAACTTAGGAAAAATTGTCATGTATGATCTTGATTCAAGTTCTAAAAAAAGAATGAGGTCTTAAGAGAACTTATGTATGAAATTTGAATATGTATTCAATTTCCTAAATCCTCCTTCGAGCTCAATAATGCACATTATAAGAGCTTTGAATTTGTGATAAAAGAAACTCGAAATCCAAGTTATCTGGTAATTAAATTAATCCCATTTGAACTTCCCGGCCACAAAAGTTTCCATTCTTATCCATTCTCGTAGAAATTCGGAGCCTTTTGCTTTTGAGACAAAATTGAAACTCTAAGTTTCAAATGGAACTCTTGATCAAAACCCTCGATCAACTTGCGATTTCACCTTTTTGAATTAATCGATAGGTTCCACTTGAAAATAATGGAATCATCAACGATTTCCAAATCGACCCATATTCAGGTGGAGTAAAATTCGAACCAAACGAATTCCAAAGGAAGCTTCTAGTTTTTCATAGAATGCCTGAATCTTGTGAGCGATGAACGTGACAGGAAAAGATCTCAACATGCGGCAGTTTGGACATCCTTAAATCTTGCAAACAGACCCTCTGGACGAATATTTTTACATCAACTATCGCCAAGAACGAATGAAGTTGACGAGCGAACCAAATGCACTAGAACTTGAATTGTTGATCAATAATCGGATAAACATAAGCCACCCTCTTACATCCTGAACCAAGAACTCGAAACAACAGCAAAACCCAAACTCGCGATGAACTGATCTCTTGAATCAGGAGGTAATGATATTTAATATAACAAAGTTTCCATAGTTCCATCAAGAATAGACCATTCAATTCAACAATCGAACACCAAGCCCCGAAAGCCGATAGATATGAACGAATAAGATTTAACATTAAACCTCGTCATTTTCAAATATCCCCAAATTGGTCGAAAACACCACGCCTTTTCTCGCTCAAGAGAAATCTTTGGGAATCAACTCAATCCGTAACCATAAACCCAGTGATATGAATGCATGTGAGTGTCATGATAAATGCAAAGCCTAGACCAGATAAGATCGATATAGGAGGGCAAATTTTGGGGTGCAACAGTTGCCCCTATTTAATCATCTTAAACCTGAAAGTGAGATTGGTGCTAGCCTTTCGAGCTTTCAAGGTAGAAGAAGATTAAATACTACAAGAACCCAAAAATTTTGCGCTCCGAAGAACAAGTGTAAATGTTTTTTTTACATTTTTTTTTGACAATTTTGACTTTCTATATTTTTTGTGATTTTTTTTTGAACAGTGGGATTTGGAACAGAGATTCTGGTATGTCAGGTAAGGATATTAGACATACACTGGAAAGAGATCGACCGAAGACGACTCTAACAAAGGTTTCGAAAGTATACATGCCCGGTAAGGATATTGGACACATAAGGATCGAATATACATGTTCGGTAAGGATATTGAACACATATAGAGAGCATATGTCAGGTAAGGATATTAGACATACACTGGAAAGAGACCGACCGAAGACGACTCTAACAAAGGTTTCGAGATATACGTGTCCGGTAAGGATATTGGACACATATAGGTAGCATATGTCAGGTAAGGATATTAGACATACACCGGAAAGAGACCGACCGAAGACGACTCTAACAAAAGGTTTCGAAATATACATGCCCGGTAAGGATATTGGACACATAAGGATCGAATATACATGTTCGGTAAGGATATTGAACACATATAGAGCATATGTCGTAAGGATATTAGACATACACCGGAAAGAGAACGACCGAAGACGACTCTAACAAAGGTTTCGAAAGTATACATGCCCGGTAAGGATATTGGACACATAAGGATCGAATATACATGTTCGGTAAGGATATTGAACACATATAGAGAGCATATGTCAGGTAAGGATCTTAGACATACACTGGAAAGAGACCGACCGAAGACGACTCTAACAAAGGTTTCGAAATAATACATGTCCGGTAAGGATATTGGACACATAGAGATCGAATATACATGTTCGGTAAGGATATTGAACACATATAGAGAGCATATGTCAGGTAAGGATATTAGACATACACCGGAAAGAGAACGACCGAAGACGACTCTAACAAAGGTTTCGAAAGTATACATGCCCGGTAAGGATATTGGACACATAAGGATCGAATATACATGTTCGGTAAGGATATTGAACACATATAGAGAGCATATGTCATGTAAGGATATTAGACATACACTGGAAAGAGAC
Source organism: Vicia sativa (assembly GCA_021764765.1). Lineage (NCBI taxonomy): Eukaryota > Viridiplantae > Streptophyta > Magnoliopsida > Fabales > Fabaceae > Vicia > Vicia sativa. The sequence continues at coordinate 257,499,568 of CM038793.1, forward strand.
CGACCGAAGACGACTCTAACAAAGGTTTCGAAATAATACATGTCCGGTAAGGATATTGGACACATAGAGATCGAATATACATGTTCGGTAAGGATATTGAACACATATAGAGCATATGTCGGTAAGGATATTAGACATAATGGAAAGAGACCAAGACGACTCTAACAAAGGTTTCAAATATACATGCCGGTAAGGATATTGGACACATAAAGATCGAATATACATGTTCGGTAAGGATATTGAACACATATAGGAGCATATGTCGTAAGGATATTAGACATACTTTGAAAGAGACCGACCAAGACGACTCTAACAAAGGTTTGAAATATACATGCCGGTAAGGATATTGGACACATAAAGATCGAATATACATGTTCGGTAAGGATATTGAACACATATAGGAGCATATGTCGTAAGGATATTAGACATACACGGAAAGAGACCGATCAAGACGACTCTAACAAAGGTTTGAAATATACATGCCCTAAGGATATTGGACACATAAAGATCGAATATACATGTTCGGTAAGGATATTGAACACATATAGGAGCATATGTCGTAAGGATATTAGACATACATCGGAAAGAGACCGACCGAAGACGACTCTAACAAAGGTTTCGAAATATACATGCCCGGTAAGGATATTGGACACATAGAGATCGAATATACATGTTCGGTAAGGATATTGAACACATATAGATAGCATATGTCAAGTAAGGATATTAGACATACAAGAATGAGACCCGGAGGCACTCACCGGGGAAAGATATATGGAATGGTAAAATCGTCGATCGAAGACGAATTCACGGGGAAAGAGGCCAAACAAAGGGGACTCTAGCAAGGATTGCCAAACTATGTTGGACTTCAAAAAGGTTGCAAATGTGCAAGAAATACTATATCCCTCAGGCCAAAGGCGGGGTGTACTTCTCCAAGAGTGGCAATTATATGAATTACCACACACCAAGTATGGATACTCAAACAATTGAGAAGCAAGAAAGGTTAGACACCAACTCTTACTCGCACTCTAATGACAGAGGCAAACACGGGTAAGAAATACCAAAATAAGAATTTGCAAAAAGCAAGACGCTTGGTAAATATATTGAATTGAATGATGTAGGAGACCGACACTGGGTCAAAAATGCAGATAACAACAAGAAGAATTTCTTGAGGAACTCGATCGAATACCACTGGGATTTTTATTGATAAACTTCTCTTCGGAGACGCAAAAGGTACTCGAGAAACACATTAATCTGGCTTATGCTTAGATGCATGTTTGAGATTATTATTATTTTTTAGCGTAATGCTCCATATCAATGGAAATGCTACGCATTTTTGGATGCTATGCAATGCAATGATGCATGTTTTAATGATTCATCCAGGCCTAAAAGCAATTGTGAGCTGCCGAGGGACATCAACCATCCATGAATTGAATACAATCATCTGGTCTTCATCAAAGAGATGATAGTCTGGACCCTGATAAGGGGAATTGTGGAATAGAAGTATGATCTTTCAATGATTAGCATCACTGGGGAAGCAACTCTTGGAGATTAACATTCATCTGGGATGGCAATCACGTTGCATTGAGTTCCTAACTTCAGTAACTTAGGATTTCGAGTTCTCGTATAGGACGAGTCGACAACATCTTCTGGCATAAGTGAGCCTTTGAAAATGATCTTGCTGGTGTAAGCCGTTCTTTGCGATCTTCCGCGCAGGGGGAGGGTGATAACATCCAAGGACACACATATGCCATAGATAACTCTTGTTGGAGAGAAAAGAGACTTTGTTGGTGACCAGAGCTCAGGCGTATCACGCTCTTTATTTAAAATCTTTGCATAACAAAACCTGTAAAACAGGAGATATAACAATAATTCTGCTACAATGATCAACTGTTTCATTTGTTAATGCCATGTACCCGCAATTCCGAGTAACTTCAGAAATTATGCCACATGCCGTTGGGCACTGATGTTTTATATGCGAAGTTTATTAAAAATATCGGACGTCGTTTTTGCAAACAAAACAGTTAAAAATACATGAAAATAAGATAGAAATAAATGATAGAAAACACGTTTGGATGAAAGTAATTTTATTGATTGATTAGCCCGTAAATGAGCATTTACATCAAGAAGCAACGAAAAGAGGCAATTGCTTATACATCAAAGTTAAAAGAAAAAGTGACAATAAAAATCATGGATTTTGTCGAATCCTGAATCCGCCATGCTCTTCACAACTTCAACATCCCTTAACATTGAGCTATCCAAAATGCTCCGATTAGCCTAAGCCTGAGTCCCTCTGGATTATTAAGTTATTGTAAAAAGCTGACCCAAACAGGTGTCGTGCAGATTGTAGTTGTTCGCCTTGAATCCCTAATTTTGCTGGACCGCCCTTTCGGTTTTCAATCCACCGATACCCTTTTTGCCCAAGCCGCCTTTCGTGTTTTCGACTTGGGTGTACAATCTTTTATATTTATCTAACTTTTGCCCGAACTTCTTGGTTCGTCGGGATGCCCTTATTTTGCTTAGGCGGTCAACCTAACGGGTCTCTTTTATCAAGTATTTTTTGACTACATCTGCATTGATCGGGTGAGGGAAATCTTCTCCATCCATAGTTGCGAGCAACATAGCTCCTCCAGAGAAAACTTTCTTCACAACATACGGTCCGTCATAATTTGGAGCCCACTTGCCCCGAGCGTCGGTACTATTAGGAGGCAAAATTCTTTTCGACAAGGTCACCGACTTGGAAATTCGAGGACACACTTTCTTGTCGAAAGCCCTTTTCATACGCCGGTATAGTTGTCCGTGACAAATAGCTGTCAATCTCTTCTCGTCGATGAGATTCAATTGATCAAGTCTATTTTGAACCCATCCAGCTTCATCGAGTTGCACATCTGTTAAAATCCTTAAGGAAGGAATTTCAACTTCCACAGGTAGGACTGCTTCCATACCGTATACCAAGGAGAAGGGAGTTGCCCCTGTTGACGTGCGTATTGAAGTGCGGTAGCCGTGTAAGGCAAATGGTAGCATCTCGTGCCAATCCTTGTAAGTGACAACCATCTTCTGTACAATCTTCTTGATATTTTTGTTTGCCGCCTCCACAGCACCATTCATTTTTGGACGGTATGGAGAAGAGTTATGATGTTTTATCTTGAAATCGTCGCACAACTCTTTCATCATTTTGTTGTTGAGATTCGAGCCGTTATCAGTAATGATCTTCTCGGGAACCCCATAGCGACAAATGATATTATGCTTGATGAAGCGTGTGACCACTTGTCTAGTGACACGAGCATAAGATGCTGCCTCAACCCATTTGGTAAAGTAGTCAATGGCAACAAGGATGAATCGATGTCCATTAGAAGCGGTGGGCTTAATTTCTCCAATCATATCAATGCCCCACATCGCGAAAGGCCATGGAGAAGTCAAAACATTCAATGAAGAAGGTGGCACATGCATCTTATCAGCGTAGATTTGACATTTGTAACATGTTTTAGCATGGTTGTAGCGTTCTCCATGGTGGACCAATAATAGCTCGCTCAAGATCTTCTTGGCCATGGTGTGTCCACTAGAATGCGTCCCGAAGGAACCTTCATGAATTTCTTCTATAATCTTATTTGCTTCGCGTCTATCCACGCATCTGAGCAAAACAGAGTCATAGTTCCTTTTGTACAACACACCGCCATTGAGGAAAAATTTGGCTGAGTACTTGCGCAGGGCCTTCTTATCAACGATGGAAGCATCATCAGGGTATTCTTTCGTCTCGAGATACCTTTTGATGTCATAGAACCAAGGTTTTTCATCTGCTTCACCTTCTACTTCATAGCGAGAGCGAGGCTCATCCAACCTCATTATAGTGATAGACGGGCATCATTCGCCCATCGACCTTAAACATGGATGAGTAGCCAAAGCATCTGCCAAATTGTTCTCCTCCCTTGGGATGTGATCAAAAGTGATCTCGTCGAAATAAGGGATCAACTTCAAGACATGATCTCGGTATGGAATCAAGTTCGGGTGGCGGGTTTCCCAATCTCCATTGATTTGACTAATTACCAAAGCGGAATCTCCATATACTGCCAAGATTTTGATTCTTAGGTCGATGGCCGCTTCAATCCCAAAAATACAAGCTTCGTACTCGGCCACATTATTGGTACAATCGAAACAGATTCTGGCAGTGACTGGAATATGAAAACCGGTTGGAGAAGTGATAACGGCGCCAACACCATTTCCCAATGCATTTGAGGCTCCATCGAATGCCATCGTCCACCGCGATCCTGGCTCGGGTCCTCCTCGGGCACGGAATGTTACAATCTCGATATACATAATGTCCTCATCGGGAACTCAAACTTCATCGGTGATAGTCATCATCTAATGGTTGTTGGCGAGATAGTCCGCCACCACTACCTTTGATAGCCTTACGAGTAGTGTATTGGATATCATATTCAGTCAGGATCATTTGCCACCGGGCTATCCTTCCTGTGAGAGCTGGCTTCTCAAAGATATACTTTATCGGGTCCATTTTGGAGATCAAGAAAGTAGTGTGAGTTAACATATATTGTCGAGCCGTTTTTTGCCCATGCGAGTGCACAACAAGTCTTTTCCAAACGGAATACCTCGATTCACATTCGTGAACTTCTTGCTCAAGTAGTATATGGCGTGCTCTTTTACTGTCTCATCATGTTGACCGAGCACACAGCCCATGGAATTCTCCAACACGGTCAAGTACATAATCAGCGGTCTACCCTCCACGGGGTGAGAGAATTGGAGGCTCTTGTAGGTACCTCTTTATCTTGTCGAGCGCCGTCGACAATCATCGTTCCACTGGTTGTGGGATTCTTTCTTATGACTTGAAAATGGGCTCACGGTAGGCGTAAGATGAGAAATGAACCTAGCGATGTAATTGGTCTTCCCGAAACCTCGCACTTCCTTTTACGTCCTTGGCTGGCATCTCTTGTATCGCTTTTATCTTTGCAGGTCCACCTCGATCCCTTTCGCCACGATAAAGCCTAAAAGTTTCCCGATCTCACCCCAAAGGTGCACTTACTCGGGTTCAACCTCGGCTGAACTTTCTCAACCTTTCGAACAATTTTAACAAGTGAACGGTGTTCTTCTTACATGCGGGACTTGGCAATCATATCATCCCGTAGACTTCAATCTCTTTATGCATCATATCATGAAAGAGAGTGACCATAGCTTGATACGTTGCCCTGCGTTCTTCAAAGAAAGGCATCACTTTTGCGAAAGTCCCCACGGTGTAATGAAAGTAGTTTTCTCCATATCATTGGGCGCCATTTTAATCGGTTGTAGCGGAGAAACCATCCATGAAGGAGAATACTTTAGCTTGAGCAGTATTATCGACCAAAATGTCGATGTGCGGGAGAGGGAAGTCATCCTTAGGACTAGCTCTATTCAGATCCCTATAATCAACACACATCCTTACCTTGCCGTCTTTCTTGACCTTGGTACAATGTTTGCAACCCATGGGGATAAGAAACAACCTTTAGGAAACACGCTTCCATCTTACGAACCTCTTCTTTGATCTTTCTTGACATTTGGATGTGTTGAAGCTTCCTTCTAGGTGGGCAGCCTTCTTTGAGGGGCAACTCGTGCATAACGATATCAGTATCTAATCCGGGCATATCTTCATAGGACCAAGCAAAGATGTCTACGTACTCATGTAGCATTTCGACAAGCTTTTGCTTAACTCCATCTTCCAATGCTGCCCCAATCTTGACTTCCTTTCGAGCGTCCTCGGTTCCCAGATTAATCACTTCTAGATCCTCTTGGTGCGGCTGGATGACCTTTTCTTCTTGCCTCAACATCCTGGCTAGTTCTTGGGTAATTCACGGTCCTCTTGGCTTCCTCTTGACTTGATAAATCGGTTCGTCGAAATCATAATGAGCCACAGCGGAATCATCGTCGACAAAATCCGGGTCCGTCGAAGGACCACATCTGCGTTGTTGGTAATTTTATTTTTATTATTATTTTTACTTAAGTTTTTTTTTATAAAACAAAATGAAAAGGCAAAAGGTTTGTATAAAAAAGAAAATAAGATTTGATATTGTCACCTTTAAAAGAAATAAGTGAAGAAAAAAAAAAACAAGAGAAAATTTGAATGCAAAAAGGACGTCCTTCATTAATGATAAACTTGAAAGTTAAAAACATGGTGGCCCTACAGCATGATCACTACGTCTTGGGCATAACGTAGGAATTATGGAATGACATAAAAGCAGAAAATTACTCTTCAAAACGGGTAACCACAGCAACATCTTTAATGAGCCAATTTGAAAGCTCACGTCCTGGAACGGTTGGGTAGATCCACTTGTCCACATCATAGTCACCGTCTGCTTCACCATCAATGGCATCAACATCTTCAATCTGGATTCCACCTTTGACAAACTTGACAGGAGGAGACACCCCTTTGCCCACTGGGGTGGAGACGGAGATCTTCATTCCGGGAGCAAAACCCGGACCCTCTTATCCGTCGGGTAGGAAGTTCTAGCACTCTCCCCACCCTTGGGATGTCTGACTTGACAATAGCTGAGCACCTTGTAGGATGCCATGGAGACTTCACCTTTTGCAAAGGGATCTTATCAGCGATCTGCCTCGAAAGCTTGGCATGGAGTTTCGTGGATCTCTCCTTCAACTTCAACATACCGAAAGTTGCTCGGATGGTGACGACATAATCTTCTTCACCATAAATGGTGACCACCTTTCCATTAATTAAGAACTTCAACTTTTGGTGCAAGGTGGATGTCACGCACCCAGCCCCATGAATCGAGGCGTCCAAGTAAACAACGATAGGAGGATTAATATCCATGACGAAAAAGTTGCATCAAAACTGGGGCCTATCTTAATAGGCGGTCCACCTCGAAACAACGACCTCTTGACCCATCAAGCGCCTTAACTATCAAATCAGGTCTCGGCCGACCCCTTCATAATCAACTTCAAGAGAGTAGACTTTGGAAGAACATTGAGGATGATCCGTGTCAACCGACACGGGATAAAGTAGTTCGCTATCTCCACGAAGCGTGTAGCGCTTTGTTATGCTTCCTTCCCTCGGGAGGTAAATCGAAATCGATAAAACCGAGACCATTACTTGCCGAAATGTTGTTCACAATGCCCCAAATTGGTTAAGAGATCTCTTGGGGCGAAGGATGTTCCTAATAGGCGCATCGAGGCGTTGCGGTGAGGCTCGGAATCCCTCAACAAAGCTAAGATAGAGATCTTGGCGGGCGTTTGCAGCTGGTCGATTATCTTGTAATCGCTCTTCTTTATATACTTCATCAATTCTTCAACATCTTTGGTTAATTCGGGGCTCGAGCAGGTTACGGAATCTTTGGTGTTGACTCCCCAATCATGACTCCTTTCCCTTTTGCTTTAGCCTTGGCGAAGCTTGAGATTTTCTCAACTAGATTGGGTGGAGAAGATTCGTCCACCGGGTAATCCGACTTTCTTCCAATGTCATGCTGCGGGCTCAAATCCTCAATCTTCTTTTCATCGGACTTTCCTCCTTGGAGGTCTCCACATTCAATTTCTTGCCGTCACGGTAGTACTCGGACCCATAATTCCATGGGATGGCCTTTTCGCTAGTGTAGGTCTTGGACGGCAAAGTAATAATCACGGGAGGTTTCTTAGTCGGCGGGGATTGTAGCAGGAATCCTTCTAGAAGTGGCGGGGATAGTGACCACGTCAACCTCATCTTCATCATTCTTCATATCAAGTTCTTTACGGGCGAGAAGAGTCCCTTGATGTCGGAACTGAATCTCGTCTCAATTATCCGACCTTCAATTTGGATTAAACATTGTTTACAACCGTCATCCTGACCGGAAATCTCCTTCAACGACAATTGCTTCTTTATCCACCACAGCGGGGTGGTCGGATCATAACATCCATTATCGGGTTCAAACTTCCATCCTCAAATTGCATTATGACATTTCCACCATGAGGAGGTAAAGGGTCTTTGAATGACATTAGGAGTGGGAGGAGGTCAAAGTTGATTGCCTCGGTGTCTAGCAAACTCTGAACTTTGTACTTGAGCGATGCAATTCTCAATAGAATGCCCACAGGCATTGGAGTGGTAGAAACAGCGAGCATTCGCATTAAAGTATTTTGGCAAATTATGGGTCAATCTTCAAAGTCGCTGACTCAATCATATTCAAACTTTGCAAATGAGCAAAACATACGCATAAGACATTGGCAAGGATCAAACTTCTTCACGGGTCTAGGTGGTGGTTGTCTTGGAACAACATCTTGTTTGGAACACTAGCGGGAATAGTTCTGTGACAACTTGGCGTGAATTCTCGGCGCTTCTCCTTTCCTCTTCGCTCATCGATCGCTCGACTGCCTTCTTTCTTCTTGGTAACCACCAAAGCCTTCTTGGCGCCACCGACTTGATTCTTGTCGGTACCAACATCTTGGATTTTCTAGCTTAATCCCCATCTCAACTCTTTCACCGAACATCACCATGTCGTGAAAGTCTTGGTTAGGCGCAAGAGGCATAGTCGGCCCATCTAGTGTGCGGTAAACATTTCCACCATCTCTCGTTCCACCATTGGGGTTGAACTTTAGCACTACCTCGCGCCACCTTTGCGTACTCCTTGAAAGATTGGTTTTCTTGAGCTAAGTTGTGCAAGCTGGGTCCTCGTAGGCGCCATATCGGTGTTAAAGCCATAGTGTTGAACAAAAGCTACAACCAACTCTCTCAAGTTCGCTTTTGGGAGCGGTCAAGGCCCATATACCAATCCAATGGTCCATCGGTCAAACTATCTTGGAAAAAGTGCATCAAGAGCTTCTCGTCCTTCGTATGGCGGACATCCTCCTAAAGTAGTACCTCAAGTGAGTTTTAGGACAAGAGTTGCCCTTGTGAAAGCTCGGGATTTTAAATTTTGGAGGAATCTCACTCCTTGAACCAATCCCAAGTTGGACATGTCGAAACCGAAACATCACGATTCTCAAAGGCTTGCATCGCTCCTCGAGCATCTTGACTTCCTATCGACGGTTGGCTCCTCGGCATTGGAAAACCAATCTTCAAAGTTATCTTCATCATCTTTGAGGAATCGGAATCTGAATAGTCCTTACTTTGGTTGAGGCACCAACCAGTTACGGTGTTGGCGTGGGGGGTAAGCGGAGGAGGAACCACATGACATGATCCGTTTGAGCGACTGGTTCTCGTCGGCAAGATCAGCAAGACGGCGTTGACTTCAAGCTAATTTCGGACAAAGCATTCCATGAGCAACTTCTTGATGGTGACCACAGCAGGCCTCACGGGAGCTCTCAACTCCTCTTGTTGCGAGCCATGTTACGAATGATCTCCATCAATTGCCCGTACGGTATCCATTCTTGTCCCTAAGGCGGCCATGTCGACTTCCATCTTCTCCATCGGTTTCTTCAAGTTACTTCTTGTCGGGTAGCGATGAGCAATGAAACACAGTAGTCTCTAAATGCGTGGAGAAAAAAACCAGCAGTAAGATGGTGATCTCAATACCTGTATGTATGATATGCTATGGGAGTATGCATGCATGCCCATGATATGTTTTGTACATTTTATCTTGAGGACTCTTTGAAGACTCGTTAGTTAACAATAAACATTAGGAAAAAGCGATTAAGCGCAATTCAACGAAATCTCATAGAAACTCAAATTGTTAGTTGACTACAAAGGCATTCAAGCTCAAAGCGAGCAATAAGATTCATCTTTGGAATTTAAATCATTACAATAATAATTAGATTCAAATATTCAAATAAGATAAGTGGCTAAAAACTAGAAATGCTGTCCACGGCGAGGCTTGAATCTCTAGTTTCCCTTGAACACATTCACCGCCTCTTGGAGAGGAAGAGGAAATCACTCACGGGAGGTATCGGGTTGCCTTGAGGTCTTCTAGGGCCGACCTTAGTCTCAAAATGCGTCAACAATCAAGCGGTTACAAATGTCAACCATTTCTTTGTACTTCAATAGAAATGCCCATTACATTCTTCTAGAAAGGACACTAGTTCATCCTTTTCATCTACAGACGATTCGACTTTTGGATCTCATCAATCCAACCTTGGCATTGCTCTCTAAGGCCTTCGTAAGCATCCTTTTGCTATTTCTTTCTTCCCTCGTAATGTTCGACTCTCGAACTTTTCACTAATTCGATTGCTTCAATTCTCGGGCGATCACGGACTTCTTCTTTTGCGATTATCTCATTCTCTAGCATTTTATTGGTTCGTGCTAGAAGCTTCTAACTTTGAAATCTTTGCTTGAGGCGTGCTTTCAATGCTCTCTTTTCTTCAACGGCCTTTTCTTCATCTAGATAAGCTGGCCCTTTGATCTTGGCGGTCTTCAATTGTCGACGGAGGTCCTTGCCCCTTTGCGGCCTCCTCAAGTTTTGAACATCTCATCGGGAGCTCTTCATCCTTTTCATTACGTATTCTTCTTCCCTCTAATTCTTCTTTCACCTCTTTGAGGTTAGCCTCCAAATTTTCAGCTGAGGAAAATCGAGAATTAGAGCTTTTGACTCAATCTTTCCTCCTCCATTTTTCGATAATTTCACGAAGCCTCATATTCTCCTCTATTGGCACATGGTGATTCTGGTTCGGGATGATCAAAGGTACCTCCACAAAGTAAAAGCGACTTGATTTCTTGGACTCTCTCTATCACCCTGGCGATAAGACCTTCCATCAATTCCGCCCCTCTTGATTAACTCTCGACTTTCCCTATGGATTTGACCCCAAGCTCTCGGATCTTCATACTTCGTTGCGGTCCTTTTTACCAAGCTCGTGTATAATGAAACTTTCAAGTGCTCAAGCCTTGGTTCGTTTTCCATTGGATACCCCAATTGTCTTGTTGCAAGTCTTGGGTTATAATTGATGCAACCCATAGACCAATCAAAGGAACATTAGAATATCCTCCACGGTGGTGATAACATCAACGAATCTGACACGGAGAATGCCACATCACACCATCGGTACATTAGTGAAGCCAATTTTTGAGACCAAGATAAGTTTCTCGGGATCTTCTCCCACGGTCCACTCGAGGGATATGAGATGTCAACCATAAATACAGCAATGGAGAACAACACGAACCACCCTCTTCTTGGATGTCTCTCATGGAGATGGTAAGAACATCGATAGCAGTCACGAGCACGGGGTTCTTCGACATGAATATGCCAATAGCAGACGGGCTCAAGTAACCAATTTCATTAGTTGGAACAAAACCACCCCAAAGATGAGCAAAGCAAGAATGGAGCTGAAAGTCGTGTCGTCTTGAACACTCAAACTTAACAACTTATCTTCAAATTGCCTTCGAATACCTTTATACGTAATCAAGGTGCCACCTCCCTTACGGAAGAAACAAAGCGACTACCTTAGCCTTATCGAGGTCCCCTATGTTGAGAAAGGGTGTCGTCCTTCAAAGGCCAATTAAGGATTCTCTCGAACTCTTCAATTGTAGGAACAATGAAAGTCTTGGAATGTGAAGCATCGGAGAGGAGGATCATAGTACTTTGCTAGAGCAATCAAAGCTTCCATGTCCACATTGGTAGTCAAAAGATCTAGGATGTTCCCAAATCTTTTCCCAAAATAAGCTCTCTTGTGGTGAATTCTTTCACTTTGAGTTATCGGCTTCCCGACTTGAGTTCTTTGAATTTGAGGCATGGAGCGATCTTCACGGTTGGATTCATTCTTCCTTTACTTCTTGCACCAACAAAATCTATAAGGTTCCACGAAAATAAAAGTTATATGCTAAATGGTTTTGTGCAAATGTATGCAATGCATGTTGCAATTTAAATAGAAGCGGTTCATAGGATCGGCGGTCATGGTTTCGACGTACCAACAATTCCGGGTAAGGCTAATCTTATGTTTTTGGCTAAATGTTTCTGGGGTCTCGGATCCTTTTACAAACACTATCATCGCGAGAGGCCTACGTGGCGATAGTATTTGTAAAAGTATACCCCAAGCGGCTCTTAACGGGATGCTCTAAATCCAACATTTGGCGTTTTGGTCTCGGTTAGGACAACATGAACAAACTTAGAGTTATAGGTCATTTGTCCAAGATTGATGTCTGCTTATGGCAGGCCAACAACCTCCTAAAACAACCAACTCTAAGCGGAGTCTTCGCCGGGCCAACAAGACAATGGAGTCAAGTGGACCTAGCTACATGACCCTCTATTCCTAAAAGGTGACCTAGAAGCCTTGGTAGTGGGCTTATCTATGTAACAATGCCCATGAATTCCCATCACAATAATATATCAACAGTTAATATATATAAAGCATAGAGAAAATAAGCAAATAATCAATAGATAAGCATAAAGAAAGCGATAAACAAACACACAAACATCGAAGAACTAAACTAGGGTTGACTAAGCTTAGTCAAAAGATTTAAAAAATATCCCGATTGAAGTCGCCAAGCTGAAGCAACTCGATTTTCAAAAAATCATTTAAAATGAATTTTCAAAACAATGAAATCGCCACCTAATTTTATTTGTTCTAGAAAGAGCGAAATATAGATAAAACCCACAAAATCGGATAAGGCGGTCTACAAGACCAAAAGGATGGATTAAAAGTCGGTTACGCAAGAGGAAGGTATTAGCACCTCTTCGTCCATCGTACTCGATGGGACCCATTTAGCTTCATGCATGTTTGTGTGTGTTGCTAACTTCTAAATTATGAAAAAGAAAAGGGGTTTGTTTATTTATTATTTTGAGTTTGACACGGTTTGAAACCGCGTGCCCTACGTATTCCCTCGTGCAATGGGAAAGTCAAAACTCCGTAGTTCGGTTGAAAATGTCTTGGATTGTTTGTATTGATTTTAGAAGAAAATGTTTTTGATTTTGACAATCATATATAGCGAAAAAGGATTTGAATGGGTTGAATTGATTTTAATGGTAGATGACAAGTACCAAAGCGTGGGATATCCTCTAACGATTCGATACTTGAGATTGGTGATTGAGGTCAACCGATCATCTCTCATCAAAATCTTTATTATGAAAGGAGTGAGGTGAAACAAAGTTCAATTAAATGGTATTTATGTCATTGGGTTACCCTCTAATGGCCCAAATATTTTACATTTTAATTAAATCGTTAGCGAACCTCTAACAATTTAATTAGGTACCATAACACTATGTTTTTGTTTTTGTAGAAAAATTGATTTAAAGAAAACAAATTCAATTAATTAATTTAATTTGAAAGTGTTTTAAATATTTAAATATATGGAATAAAGTATTAGTCATTGGGTTTCCTCTAATGGCCCAAATACTTTACATTTTAATTAAATCGTCGGGCTAACCTCTAACAATTTAATTAAATACCATAGCACTATGTTTTTTGTTTTGGTAGAAAAAATTGATTTTTGAAAACAAATTCAATTAATTAATTTAATTTGAAAGTGTTTTAAATATTTAAATGTATGGAATAAAGTATTAAGTCATTGGGTTTCCTCTAATGGCCCAAATACTTTACATTTTAATTAAATCGTCGGGCTAACCTCTAACAATTTAATTAAATACCATAGCACTATGTTTTTTGTTTTGGTAGAAAAAATTGATTTTCGAAAACAAATTCAATTAATTAATTTAATTTGAAAGTGTTTTAAATGTTCAAGTGTATGGAATAAAGTATTCGAGTCATTGGGTTTCCCTCTAATGGCCCAAATACTTTATATTTTAATTAAATCGTTAGGCGAACCTCTAACAATTCAATTAAGTACCATAACACTATTTTGAAAAATGCGTTGGACGTGAAATGATATTACGGGTTATGATTAACCAAGTATATGGACTTGATTAACCTCGTGAGGATAGGTGCTCTATCTGACCATGAGACCACGGTGCATGGTGATTGGTATATGGACCAATTATTTTTGGGTTATGATTAATCAAGGCAGCGAGGGCCTAATTAACCTCGTGAGGATGGCCATGCCATCCCCAACCATGAGACCCTTAGAGAATTTGGTGTGGGTAACCAAAATAAGAGAAAGAAGCGAGGCGTTGTTGATTTTATATTAATGTGAGAGTGGAGTGTTCAATCGCGTAATAAACATACGAGCGGATAATGATAATTGCGGATAATAAAAGAAAATTAACACACAATACAAATCGGAATTTAAATAATTATTAGTATAGATATTTTTTCACTTGATGAAAAATCAATTAACAATTTAATTGGTAATTCAACAAATAAAAAACTACCATATGCCAAAATATTATTTAATACATCATCATATATAAAAACTTGCATAATAATTGAATTTAAAGAAAAGTTTAGGAATGGGCACGATTGGAGCTTTAAAGCTGGAGGTGTAGATATGGAGCCCGAGCCCAAAAGCAATCTTCTTTGGATCTGTGTAGCAGCCTCCATGGATCATACTATGGTCCGCCATTCTGGTGCGTTCGATCTGGACCTTTGGCAGATCTGATGGCTAAAGCAGGAGGATGCAAGACAGATACCATAGACATGTACATACCAGATTCGAAATAAACCACACAGGTGGTGACAAATGTCACCACCATCATGATCAAACATTTCTTCAACTAATATCTTCCTAAATTTATATTTATATTATAGATCACAAAAGTAAATAAAACTAACTCTAATTAAATAAAAAAACTGGTATTAAAATAAAATGAAAACAAAAGTCAGTTTATTATTATTATATTTTTATATATTATTATTATTTTTAATCTAAAAAAAACTAAATTATTTTTATTACAACTAAAATCTTTATTATATAAATAACACTAAGCCTATTTAAATTAGACTAATAACTCATCCTAAGTTATATATATATTTTATAACATAAGAACAGAAATTATTTTTTTGAAAAAAAACTCAAACTAAATCAGTTTTTAAAAGCAAAATTAGTTTATGGACAAAAAATTAGTTTAATTTAACTAAAAAAAAAAACAAACTAAAATGTGAAATAAAAACTTATTAGGATAAAATCACTCCCAGTTCTTGCTATTGACAGAACAAACGCTCCTTCTCGGTCTATCTACGCCTTCCTCAGAAAACCACGATCTCACGTGTTCGCTCCTCATCATGAGACCGTCTATGGCCGCTCACCTCGTAGGTCTCTCGCGATCCTCACAGTTCGCTCTCGGTCCCGTCGCTTCTCTCACGATCCTCACCGTTCGCTCGCACGCGATCCGGCCACGGCCGCTCCGTCGTCGTTGTCCCACGATCCTCACTGCTATCTCGCCGATCTCTAATCTCTCTCTTACTCGAACCCTATTGCTGCTATTGTTTTCTGATTCCTTGGAATTTATGTTTACAGGTTTGGGAATGGAATGGGAGTGAAACCCTAACTCTATTCGTGATGACAGATGCAATGCTGAAAAAGTAGAGTTAGTGAGGAAAGGAGGAATGACTTTCACCCTTGACCGGTGAGATCTATCCGTTTTACCTTTACTTACATTGCCTCGTTATAACTTTCTGAAGGGTCTTCTTTCCGGGAAATGATGATGTTAGTTTAGATGGGTGTTGTTCTGCGTTTTTGGCTTACTGTGTTTGGCATTCTGGGTTTGCTTCTTCGTGTATGTTCTTACTGTTCTAGTATTTCTGGGTTTGTGTTTTGCTGCCTTTAGTTTGTGATTTCGGCTAGGGTTTATGAACAGTAGTCTCTGCCTCCTTTGTTATAAACTTAATGTTTATATCTTGTCGATTACTTTAGGGTTTTGGTTGTTACGATTCTTTGAAAACAAGGCTTCACGGATACTTGTTGGGCTTTCAACATCTTGTTATTAGGTGATAATGTTATATTTTCGATATCTTTTGAAATCTGGTATTAGTATTATTATTACATCATTTGTTTTGATATCTTTGGTTGGATGCTATTTATGGTAAAATTTTCCTTAAAAGTGTCTACCCTTGCCTACAATGTAAAATTCTGACCTTATCATACCAAAAGCATTTTAGCTTTTCCTCATCTTTCCACACCTCTATTGTGAACCAAGGTACACCCTTGAGGTTGCAATAGTGAGTTTATAACCGATGATTTGTATATGAGGCCTTGGTTTTGAATGATCAAACCTTTGCACAACTGATTAGGAAAGAAAATCCTAATGATGATTAGGATTATGTATTCTCTTGTATCTCTGCTGCCGTTTAAATTGCTAACGGTTTCTTTGTTTTGTTTCATGTAACTCGTGCATTGGATTGATGAAAGCAAAGTGGCGAGGGCGAACCTAGTGAAGCCTTGGCACAGCGATCAAACGGATAAAGAAAACTTGGAGGAATCGATGGGAAAGCTTGAAGATGAAGTCAATAACACAATCATGAAGACATTGGTAGCTTGGAAAATTTCAAAGTGTAGAACACACTAGTATTCAATAGGAACTTGTGACTTGTATTCGAAGATTTGATAAGTTGTAAATACATGTTCCTTGATTTATTCTTACATTCTTGTACAAATACAACTTTGAAATAATGTGATACTCTTGAATTTTTATGAATACAAGACTGAGAATTATGTACCAATTTGAGTTTTAGTTTCAAATTCTTCAAAATTCAATCGTTGTAGCAATTGTATGAAAGTTGGAAATTCGTTGTGAATAAAATATTCCCAAAAATTTGTCATGAACCAAAAGTAATTTGGTTAAACAAACCATAATGAAATGTCGATTAACAAATGTATTCAATTCCACTTCAATCTACTCAATCCAGTAGCCTTGAATCAAATGAGTGATAACATGGTCATTGCATTTTTTTTTAGAACTTAGGAAAAATTGTCATGTATGATCTTGATTCAAGTTCTAAAAAAAAGAATGAGGTCTTAAGAGAACTTATGTATGAAATTTGAATATGTATTCAATTTCCTAAATCCTCCGAGCTCAATAATGCACATTATAAGAGCTTTGAATTTGTGATAAAAGAAACTCGAAATCAAGTTATCGGTAATTAAATTAATCCCATTTGAACTTCCAGCCACAAAGTTTCCATTCTTATCCATTCTCGTAGAAATTCGGACCTTTTGCTTTTGAGACAAAAATTGAAACTCTAAGTTTCAAATGGAACTCTTGATCAAAACCCTCGATCAACTTGGCGATTTCACCTTTTTGAATTAATCGATAGGTTCCACTTGAAAATAATGGAATCATCAACGCATTTCAAATCGACCCATATTGATGGAGTAAAATTCGGAACCAAGCGAATTCAAAGGAAGCTTCTAGTTTTTCATAGAATGCCACGAATCTTGTGGCGATGAGCGTGCGAGAAAAGATCTCAACATGCGGCGGTTTGGACATCCTTAAATCTTGCAAGCAGACCCTGGGCGAATATTTTACATCAACTATCGCCAAGACGAATGAAGTTGACGAGAACCAAATGCACTAGAACTTGAATTGTTGATCAATAATCGGATAAACATAAGCCACCCTACATCACAGACCAAGAACTCGAAACAACGACAAAACCAAACTCGCGATGAGGATCTCTTGAATCGGGAGGTAATGATATTTAATATAACAAAGTTTCCATAGTTCCATCAAGAATAGACCATTCAATTCAACAATGAACACCAAGCCCAGCGATAGATATGAGCGAATAAGATTTAACATTAAACCTCGTCATTTCAAATATCCCCAAATTGGTGAAAACACCGCCTTTTACGCTCAGCGGAGAAATCTTTGGGAATCAACTCAATCCGTAACCATAAACCGGTGATATGAATGCATGTGAGTGTCATGATAAATGCAAAGCCTAGACCAGATAAGATCGATATAGGAGGGCAAATTTTGGGGTGCAACAAATACATATCACACACACACACTCCTGTTTACACAAACTGTCTAATAATAACATAACAATTAGACTAATCAAATAGGTTTCCAGAGTTTAGCCTCCGCTTGGGCTTCATACAAGACAACTCATCACCAGCTGAGTTTAGCCTCCGCTTGGGCTTCATACAAGATAATTTATCCCATGGGTCACCTTCTCTTGGGCTTCATACAAAACTCTCCCCACGAGTTAGCCTCGCTTAGGCTTCATTATAAGCACTCCCCTGTTGAGTCGGCCTCCTCTTGGGCTTCGTTCAAAGAACTCCTCATTGAGTTTAGCCTTCTCTTGGGCATCATACAATGAAAGAGAAATCTCTTAACCTCTATTGGGCTTCAATACAAAGAATCACCAGCGCTAAGATAGAACCACGAAAGGATGGTTTCCGGTGAAATCACTTTCAAATTCCCCAAAGAATAAAATTTCGGTGAAATTGCTCTTATTCGAGAAAAGGATGATTTCTCGGTGAAATCCCTTTCAAAAAGCTTGACCATACCTATAGCTTCCTCTTGAGCATCTGAGGACCCTCGATGACCCTCGATGACCCTCGAATGCCTCCTCTTGGGCTAACAATACAAGGACCCATGGGCTTCTTAAAAGCATCCTTTAATCCAATCAATTTCTTCTAGAGATTTAGACATTTATCATCTCTATGGAAGAAGTATCTCATCCATTACATCACATCTGATCAAAAACTTTTCAAACTTTTCAAACTATTTTCAAACAAAAACATCTCTTAACGATGAAGTAGTAGCAGCTTGTACACTCAAGCAAAACACCCAATACTTACAGTTAAAGATTTAATCATCTTTTCAAACATCTTTCTTAAACATGTAAGTAGTAGCAGCTTGTACACTCAAGCAAAACACCTAATACTTACGACGAAAGATTTTAATCAATCAAACTTTTCAAAATGTATGTGATGAAATAGATTAGATACATTTTCATTAAAGATGACATTTATCATCTCTTACTAACATCCGTTGCTTTCCACTAGCATAAGTGGGAACTACGATTGCTCGACTTTCTCAACATCCTTTTGAGAATACGTGAGCCTGAGGTCTCATCCTTGTGAGCAAATTTCTATCTCCTCGGACCAAACAAACCATAAAACCACAGGTCAGAGCTACAAATGCTACGATTCCCACTAGGGATATGTATACGAGAAGATCCACGGATCTTTGCGAGCACAATAATAACAAAACCTAGAATCCCACATAATCTCATTTCTTAAAATCCAAAGGAGAAACTTTCCCAATCATAGAAATAGCAATTAAAAACACAACATATCAACGTATTCATATATAAAAGCGTAGATAACTACATATATTTAGGGTGCTCCATCTATTCCCTTTATATACCAATCCCCTTACTCGAGAATCTCCCCAATGCGTTATGTCTAGTTTGTGCTAGTAATTCGCATACCAATATCAATTGAGGGTATTTGACTTTCCCTTTTCATAATCATTAAATCATCTTTCTTGTGTTGAAAATAATAAAGCTTGATGCTCGCGGCATCTTTATAAACAAATCAAAAGATTTAAATCGTTGCGTGCGGAAGATCCGAACTCACGTTTGCATCCTCGGTAGCGTCACCTTTGAGCAGGAAAAATGGCGTCTCTGAGAATCTTGAAACTTTGATTTTTCAAAAAAAAAAAGCGTTACTGCGAGAGCACCAAGTTTTTGTTTTCAAAAAGTAAAGAAAGGGATAAGCTTTCATATTTTGCATATATCTTTTTCTTTATTGTGTGTTTAGCGATTTCACTTGATGGAAAGAAATCCTAACCGGATTTAGAAACATTTTAAGATCTAGGTGGAGATATTATCGTAAGCGATTCAATGCTTTCGAAGTTAATATTTCCACGATGGAGGTTGTCTTGAGGGTATTGTGTTTAAGCAAGTAATTGAAAATTGTATTTTAGGAGAACTTAAGAAGGTGAGTGGTGTAGAACACATAAACCATCACAGCCATTAAGATGTAGCGAGAGATTATTGGTGTAAGCCTAGAAGTAATTGTCATGCGATACTACGATCGGCGAGTTTCTCTTGAAAATATTATTGGACCATCAGTATTCACCAAATCCAATAATGTTTTGAAGAGTGTTGAGCTGTATTATCGATAGAACCGTTTCACGGATGAATAAGCCCTTAGAACTTAACCCGTTGATTCTTATCGTTGGCTTCATGCTCGTGACTTGAGCAGCTTGCCGTGTGTATAACTACTAACCATGTTTCTGCATTCATGCATTCATTCATTCATTCAAAAAAAAAACTTCATTTCTCTCTCCATTTCAAAGAATTTAGAGATGTTTTCTTTGTAAAATATTTTAGGTTAGAGTGATGAGCGTGGAGGAAGATTCACCAAAATCTGAGTTTTAAGTTCACGGCGTAGGAAAGTTGAAAGAGTTAGCATCCTTGGTAGAAGATCCCTCGGTTTGACGCTATGGAACTCTTTTAACTCTTACGAGCATGCGTTGATGAAGGACTTCTCAAAACTTTCGTTCGTTCTACGATCGATCTATCGTTGCTTCACTTTCCACGATTATCGGTTGATGCCTACTTTGGAAGAGTATGCATATCCTAGGAATCTCGATGTCGGACAAAGTGCCTTTCAATGGTTTGGAAGCCATTCCTAAGTCAAGTCATTGCAACAATGACTCATTTAAAGAAATAAAGATAGACAAAAGCGTAACTACGGAGGAAAACTCTTAGGACTAACTTCAAAGTTCCTAATGGAAGGCTCTCAAGTTCTCGAAGCCGGTAGTATGGTAGCCTTTGAAGCTATTTTAGCTTTACTCCTCTATGGATTGGTGTTGTTTCCCAGCGTCCCAAATTTCGTTGATATCAACGCCATAAGGATCTTCGATTGGAAATCCTGTTCCCTGCTTGGTGACACGTCGTCTCTATTCATCATAGGAATCGTCAAGGAGGCGGAACTATCGTGTGTTGTGTACCTCTGTTTTTCAAATGGATTGTCTCACACTTGCCTAAATCTCCTATCTTCATGAAAACAAAGGCAGTGGCATTGGTCCGGAAGACTCATGTCTCTTACAAATGGCGATATCCATTGGTATACCTTGGCAAACAATGAGATGGAAATCATTGAGAGGCTGTGGAGAATTTGCCAGCGTACCTCTCATTAGTGCGAAGGGGAATCAACTACAACCCATTCCTAGCAAAGCGTCAGCTCGGATCAAATTGCGGTAAACCTCCGGTTTCTGGTGAAAGCTACTTCTATCATGAAGGAGAGATTCCCAAGGATTGGAGGCTAGGATGATCAAAGCTTGGCATCACATCCGAAAGAAAGGAAAAGGTAAGGCAAAGAATTGTGTAGCCATGAAACCTACACTTCTTGGATAAAGAAAAGCGAAGGAATTTGAATGCCTTAAACATGAGGATCCCATGTTCTCGATCGCCTCCAAATCAACAAATTTTCCCGTTGAAGGTGGGAGAATACCAAGAAGCCTTGACCAAGATAAGGTTTGAGAAGGAAGCTTTGGAAAGCAAATTCCTTAAGACTAACCTTGAGAATAAGAAGCTCGAAAGCAAGTCAAAGATCATGAAAAGGCGCTCTACTTCGGGATGAATGGCTCATGGAGAAAGATGAGAAGATTAGCGGAAGGATAGCGCCATCGAAATCGTCAAGGAAAGGAAAAGAAAGCTCGAAATGACAATGCCCGCTCCCAACGAGTGGAAAAGAGTCAATAGCAGCTAAAAAGAAAGCCAAACTAAAAGCTCACTATGAGGAAATCCAGCGCATCAAGCCTTTGGATCGTCATCCGACGAAGATGTTTAATTAGTTTAATTTAGTTTGTAATTTTTATCATTTATTGTATCATTTGTGTGAGCAATGCTCCAACAAAAACAATTGTTGTAATTTTCCTTCATTAATCAATAAAATTCGTGTTTTCCATCAAATATTTGCGGAAATATCTCGTTTAGCGTAAATTCTTTGGAAATTTCTTTTCTTTACAATCATATTCATGCATCATACTTTGCATTTAAGTCTACCATTTAAGTCTAATCATTCACGGTTTGAGCTGTCATTTTCGAATAGAAAAATTGTCAAGTATCGCGTGTTAGAGTTTCTCATTGCATGACCAACTCGAGCGTCGATACGAGATCAAAAGAAGAAAAGTAATGGAGAATTTTGAGCAAGAAAAGCGTTGAACTCCGTAATCTTGTAACTACGCTACAAGAAAGTGGAAGACTCACATCTTTGGTCATCTCGCTTGCCCGGCAAAGTCGACAAGCGACATCGGCGGTCATAACCAAATAGCAACTTGAGAGGATACTACTACTCCGATTTCAATCGCGATCGGTGGTTCACCTTCAGCATGCTA
Organism: Vicia sativa; assembly: GCA_021764765.1. NCBI lineage: Eukaryota > Viridiplantae > Streptophyta > Magnoliopsida > Fabales > Fabaceae > Vicia > Vicia sativa. Next base: position 257,521,647 of record CM038793.1, read on the forward strand.
GAGGCTATCCATGGGGAATGCCTTTTAACCCGGCATTGGGTTCGCCAAACAACCTCGCTTGAAATACCTACTTTGCGGCAAAAGCTCGTTCACTCCACAGCGTGGAATAACTTTCCACAAGTAACAATGTCGGTCTCTCAGCCGATCATGTTGAACTCGGCTTCCGTAGTGCACTACCACAGACGAAGAGTTCATCACACTCCGGAAATAACACACGCTCGTGGTTCAATGGAGAATCTCCGGAACAACTCCTCAAATGCGATTTGAGATAAAAAGCGATTCAAGGGAAAAATTGTTTGGGAAAAGCGCCGGGATCTGCTTAGTCCCTCGTGTAAAATACTGCGAAATTCAAAATCCGGTTTTGAAAAGTACAAAGGAATTCTTGTCCTCGAGTCATCTTACAATGTATGCTAGGAAAATGTCTACGTACAATGAGGATCATCAATTTGTTAATTCATTACTTCGAGGATAGTCTCACGTTGCCGCCTTGAAGTGGTACATGGGTTTAGGCGACCACGAATATCCAATCATTCAACGACTTAGGTAAAGCCTTTGTCCACAATACAAATTCAACTTGGATATGGCTCACGATAGGGATCGACTCCGCTCCATGTCTTAAAAGGAAGAGAGCGTTCAAGGAATATGCCTTGCGATGGAGAAATCGCTGCCCAAGTCAACCGCCTTGGAAGAAAAAGAATGACTAAGGTATTCTTGAATACTCTAAACTCATTCTACTATGGCGAATGATCGCTAGCGCTCGGTGACTTCAGCGAAATGGTAAGCATGGAATGCGACTAGAAGAAGGGGTTCGGACGGGGCGTCTAACCAAGGAAGTAGGATCTTCTAGTAATACCAAGAAAGTTGGAACCGGTTTCCCAAGGAAAAAGAGCATGGCGTAGGAATGGTATCCAGAAACCACGCAAGAATGTCATTCAACAACGACGGTGCGCCATAGCGCCCATTGTCAACACAACTCGAGGTTGCTCCGCAATTTCAACAAAATCAACAAACTCAACGCCTCGTCAGCGAGGCTCGGCGGTTTCACAACCAAAGCTGTGCGCCTCGGGTCACTCGGTTCGACCCAATTCCCAGCGTACAGAACTTTACCTGGCGATAGAAAGGAATCTAATCTGAACAAGGTTACCACCTCCGGTCCACGAAAAACTACCATGGTGGTACAAAGTGACATGTCTTGCCCTTTTCACCAAGGGCACCGAGCCATGACCTTGAGCATTGCATAGCATTGAAGGCGGTACAAAGATTAGTGAAGGCTAATCTTCTTTCCTTGAAAACACAAGTCCGAATGTGAAGCCAATCCACTTCCCGACCATAGTGGACACTCGGTGAATCTAATGCTAAGGAATACAGACGGTACCTTGTCACGGATGTAAACTTAGTCAAAGGAAACTTAGTGCATCTGCATGAAGCATCTGATACCATGAGCACCTTCACTAAGCATGATTATGCGACTTGCTATATTTGTTCAAGAATATCCATGGATATCCCACCATAAGGCGGATATTGACATTTGTTGAGACATTGGTGATTTACAAATCTATAGAAGCGAGATGACCATGGCGTAAATACCATAGGGCATTTTCATGAGCTTTTAGTCTCGGATATCAACTCGGAAAATCCGAAGTAAGCGTTGTGATCCCTTGTTTCAACATGCCGAGCATGTGGAGATCGCGTCGGTGGTTCCAACATTCCAACATCTCCTTTGGTAATTTTCCCACGGTCACATTCGTGCGGTTCTACTAGAGCAATTCCTTACGTATAATGCAACCTTGATAGAGGATGGGAAGGAGAAACCCATGCCTACACTTCCATTAATGTCAATATAGAAATCGGACGAGTAGCGAGTGGGCAGTACACGCTCCATTGCCACCAAAATCGCCTTGACTCCTGTTGTTAAACAAAACCAAGTTAACATATCCTCGAGAGAATCCTAGCGATTCCCATTGTTAACAGTACAAACATTGGTTCTCTTGATGGAACCAACATCAACTCGGACTTTGCGAGATCTGAAACTAATCAAGAAGAAGCGAATATCGAGTCGTAGACCAATTGATCGAGACTCCTTCAAAATTTCAATCTGTCTTTACTCCTTAACTGAAGCTCACGAGAAGCTTTGATGAGAGTACTAGACCGGGCTTATGTGGATCACGATGTGACTCTGAGACCAATTTGGAGGATCGTCTCAACATAACGACTGCAACAATCGAGTTTTAGTGACGAAGAACTTAGGAAGAAGGAAAGATCACAACTTGGCCTTGCACATCTCGATGATTTGCGGTCAGATTCCCTATCAATGTATTGGTGGATCTGAGTTCGTCTTTAAGCGTAATGCCAAAAGCGGCTCGCTCGTTTAACTTACAAAGGCGCCAATGAAGTTCAACGACATCATAGTAAGAGCTTTCGATGGATCGAGAAAGTCGGTTATTGGGAAGTTGATCTCAATGACAATTAGCCTCACACTTTCAAAATTATGTTCCAAGTCATGGGCGTACCAGGTGCGTATAGTTTCTTGCTAGGAAGACCTTGGATCCCACGATGCGAGGCGATAACCTCTCTCCGCCAAATTAAAATTCACGATAAATGGAAAGTTGGTGACCATCGGTGGTGAACAAGCTTTACTTGTAAGTCATCTATCCGTTTCTCCTTCATCACGCCAATGACATTGAAACCGCATCTCCCGGAAAATCCGTTAGAAGATGAATCTACTAAAGCGGATCATCTATCTCTTCATATAAAGCGGCGAAATGGTGAAAGATGGCAATACTCGAGGATGGGGACAAGTTATCAAACTGTCAAGAATGAAGAAAGCGGACTTGGGTTCACCGTATCCTCAAGAAAAAGCAGAAAGATGAAACACTTTCCCGATCAAGGAAGTATTTCATAGTGGAGGTTTCTTAAACCATTCATGAGAGTTAATGTTGTAACCATTGAAGAGGATGAAGATGATCCATCGAATTTGAAGAATGGAGCACTTATTTGAATAGCCACAGTATGTGTCACAAGAGGAATCATATGCCGGTGATCAATTCAAAGACATGTCCTGACAACATGAAAATCCACAGGTCCTATTGAAATTTGGGATACCTTGGGAGAACAAGTGGCAAATCGACTACATGGTGAAATACTCTGCATGAGCTCGAAAATCCGGTTGAAGATATCAACCCACGGGATGGGGTGATGACTTTGACTACCTAGTCAATCGGAAGAGAATACTCGTCTTCTCAAACTAATCAACGGATCGAGGTCCCAAATGAAGATCTACTGTTTCAACACGTCGTGGATTTCACCAAGCTAGATGGTTACCACTACATCAACATGATCTTTGAAGATCAAGAGTATGATTCGAGGATACGATGCGGAAAGTGTCGTGACAACGAGTCTCTTCACTCGAAGTGGAAGGAACATCCCGTATTCAACACAAAGATCAACAGGAAGCACAAAGGCTATCTCTCATACTTCCGATCTGTTAATCAAGAAGATCGCTTTAGCGACACCAAAGGCAAAGGCCATCGTTCGAGTCCTCAAAGCACGCTCGACCACAATCAAAAGTTTACTCAAGGTTAAACCAAGCGGAAAATTACAGTACCTCGACTTCAAGGAGTTCGTCACTATTGAAACCTATTGAAGTTAGGACTAATGTTCATAGCTCTAAGTAGTTTACCTTTGCTTTTTGTTTTGAACTCTCGCTTAAGCGAAGAGATGTTTATAGGTTTAGCTTTTAAATAATTTCTCTTTGTCTTGCCCAAGACAAATGAGTTTGTATTTTAGACCTGTTCATATTGTGAAACATAAATAAAATCGTTGTTTTGTTTCCACTCTGTGTTTATTTTCATTTTACCCTTTTAAAATGATAATCCTAAAAACACAATAAAAAAAATCTTCAAAAAAAAAATCATAATGAAAAAAATTAATACACACTTTTAAAAAAAAAAATGATGATAAAAACTTTTTAATCAAACATAAATCAAAAATGCAGATTAAACAAATGGACAAACCATTGAAAGCGATAACTCTACGCTCTCTCTCAACTTTGAAATCCCTAAATCATTTGAAGAAGAAGTTGAAGAAGAGATCCGGATGAAATTTCTAGTTGCTAAAGCACGAGAAAGGATCATTCGACCTCACAAAGAACCTCAAAGCAATCAACTTGGGTTACGAGGAAGGCATAAAAAATTAAATATCGACTTCACTCAGCGATGTCAAAGGCAAGCGATAAGTCTTCTCGAAGAATACGTTGATGTGTTTGCTTGGTCCTACCGAGGACATGTCGGGTTTAGATACCGGCATAGTAGAGCATCACTTGCCGTTAAAACGAATGTCCAGGATTAACAGCGAGGAGTTCATCACAAATGGTGAGAAAATTAAAGGAAGTCCAAAAAGCATTCGTATAGTTTCCTTGTCCTCGAGTATCCTCAATGGCTAGCCAACATAGTACACATATCGAGAAAGATGGAAAGGTCGAGAATGTGTGTTGACTACGGATACGAACAAAGCTAGTCCAAAAGCGATTTCCTTCCGCATATCGACATGCTAGTGGATAATCTTATCAAATTCAACGTCTTTTCCTTCATGGATGGTTTCTCTGGTTATAATCGGATCGAATGGCTCCGAAGACATGGAAGACATCTTTCATCACGCCATGGGGCACTTTTTGCTACAAGGTAATGCCATTTGGATTAAAGAATGCGGTAGCAACTTACGGAGGGCAATGACTACTCTCTTTCATGATATGATGCATAAAGAGATCGAGGTCTACGTGGGCGACATGATAGCAAAGTCGACGAAGAAGAAATATAGACTATCTCTTAAAGTTGTTTCAACGACTAAGGAAGTTTCGACTCCACTCCTAACAAATGTACCTTTAGGTAAGATCGGAAAACTCCTAGGTTTCATCGTCGTCAAAGAAATTGAAGTTGACCACGACAAAGTCAAGGCTATTTAGGAAATACCTACACCACACGGAAAAGCAAGTAAGAGGATTTCTCGGACGGTTGAATTACATCTCGGTTATCTCTCGGATATTGCTACACAGCGGGCGACATTCAAGCTTCTACACAAGATCAAAAGGTAGTATGAGAAGATTGCCAAAAAGCATTCGACAGTATCAAAGGAATACTGTCAAAACCACCAATACTGATCCCTCCAGTGGAAGGAAGACCATTGATCATATACCTTACCGTACTAGAAGAGTCCATGGGCTGCGTACTTGGACAACAAAAGGCAAGGTAAAGGAGCATGCCATCTACTACGGTAAGAAGTTCACACAAACTTCGTTACTCCATGCTCGAGAAAACATGTTGTGCTTTGGTATGGGCTTCAAACGCCAATACATGATCAATCACACGACTTGGTTAATATCCAAAATGGATCCTATCAAGTATGTATTTGAGAAGCACCGCAAGAAGAATCGCTCGATGGCAAATGCTACTATGAATATGACATCAATACCGCTCGAAGCGGTTAAAGGAAGCATTCTCACTTATCGCCGCTCAACGAATACCATCTCTCAGTTTGATTTCCCAGACGAGGATGTTATGCACTTGAAGATGAAAGATTGTGACGAACGCTTGGAGAAGGACGGATCGAAATCAGATGGGGCCTAGTCTTGATGGAGCCGTAAATGTTTTTAATGGAATTGGGCGATCATCATCCTCAGGGGTTCTCATATCCGTTTCCTTGATTGTTATTTGATTACCATAACATAGCGAAATAGCATGCATCATGGGTATCGAAGAGGCCATCGACTTGAGGATCAAGATCCTTGATATATATGGAGACTCGCCCTTGTGATCAATCAAATTAAAGACAAGTATGAAACTCATCATCTTGGTCTAATTCCTTACGAGATGCGAGGCGATTGTTGACTTTCTTGAACAAAGTTGAGCGCATCATATCCCTCGAGATCAAAATCGGATGGCGGCGCCTTGGCTACTCTATCTTCCATGTTCAAAGTTAATGATTGGAGCGATATGCCTAGCCTAGATCGCATCGCCAAAAGACTGCATATGTGTGCAGCTTGACGATAGCCGTGGTTTCCGACATCAAGCGTTTCCCAAACACGATCGTACAAGGATAAGAAAACTATAAGGAGGCTTTCCAAAAATTTCTTCCTCAATGAAGATATTACTATACAAAAGAAACTTCGACATGGTTACGCTTTCGGATGCGTCGACCAGACGAAGCGAACCACATCCATGAAGTGCATGAAGGGTCCTTTGGAACCCATTCAAATGGGCATGCAATGTCAAAAGATTTTAAACCGATACTAATAACGATGGAATCGATTGCAAACACGTTAAAAGATGTCACAAGTGCGGATCTACGGATAAGATCCATGTGCCTCAAACACTACTCAACATTCTCTCCTCGTGGCCATTCTCCATGTGGGGCATTGACATGATTGGAATGATTGAACCAAAGCGTCCAACGGACATCGCTTCATACGGTGGCTATTGATTACTTCACCAAATGGGTGGCGGCATCTTACGCCAGCGTTACAAGACAAGTGGTTGTGAGGTTCATCAAGAACAACCTCATTTGCGATATGGAATTCCAAGTAAGATCATTCTGAAAATGGATCTAACTTGAACAACAAAATGATGAAAAGCGTGTGAGGAATTCAAGATTGAGCATCATAACTCGTCTCCCGGCCAAGATGAGCGGCTGTTGAAGCGCCAACAAGAACATCAAAAGATCATCGGAAAATGGTCATCACTTACAAGGCAGCGCGAAATCGCCATTTGCTGCATGGGTATCGTACCTCGATGCACTTCACGAGGGCAACTCCTTTTCTCTAGTATACGGCATGGGCGGTGCTCCCGTAGAAGTTGAGATCCGTCAATGAGTTCTCATGGAAACTAAGTTATCGAGGCGAATGGTGTCAAAGCGGATCGACCAATGAACTTAATCGAAGAAAAGCGCTGACCGCTCTGTGTCACGGACAACTCTATCAAGAAGGATGAAAGCTTTCGACAAAAGGTCCGACCTCGTGAATTCCGAGAAGGCGACCTCGTGCTTAAAAAGATTCTGTCTTTTCAAACAGATTCTAGGGGCAAATGGACTCCTAATTACGAAGGCCCGTACATCGTCAAAAGAAGCTTCTCTGGCGGTGCTATGACTCTCACAACCATGGACGGCGATGAACTCCCGCATCCTGTGAATCTTGATGCGATCAAAAATACTTTGTCTAAAAAACAAAAAACAGCTCGGTAAGTCGAAAAGAAAAGGCGGCTTAGGCAAAATAGCGTCTCGGTGGATTGAAAACACGAAAAGCGATCCGGCAAAATTAGAGACAATAAGCGAAATTATCGATAGATCGAAAACACGAAAAGGCGATCTAGGCAAAAACAAGGATACAAAAATGACAAAATAGCTGCGGATCGATGCGTATTACATCACATGAAGAATTTTCCATCAACGGATCTTGATCAACTCTTACGAAGCAACAAACACGGTTGGAATTCAAAGTTGTTAGGGATAGTAGCGGTTATTTGCTTTCAATGTAGCCTTTTCCCAATAAATTATCATTTCCAACTTTTGTAAATAGTTCATGGAATCACGCCTTTGGCTGATTACCATTCTATTCAATAAATTTGAGCCTTGTGCCTTTTGTTTGCAATTCCTACTTTATTCTGTTTTGCAAAATAACGCTTTTATTGTGAACATCACTTTTGAAACTAAAACGTTTTAAATGAATTTTTACTTCAAAATTTTGAAACAAAAGCAAAATTCTCCTTTGAAACTATGAACACGGAAATAATTTCAACCGTTTCTCCAAGAGTGTTTCGATTCCCAGTGGAGTCGCCAACTGCTACAGCAGTCTTCTCCTCATCATAAATCATCAAAGGACGGTATTCTTATCCAAAAAAGAATCCCCGACTAAGTTGCCAATGAAATACCTTTCTCGGAAAGTGTAAACCATGCAACTCAAATTCTTCATTAGTGAATATCTGCACCATTGCTGCAATTTTCACCAAGTATTTATTCGACTGTGCGGTCCTTTTCCCAAATATCCCTTTAGTGTTTTGTCAAGTATTGTTAGCATGCATATAACATTCATGACATTCATACATAATAGCATCATTCATTGCATTTTTGCATCTCTCAAAATGTTTGCTTCAAATCTTGGTTATATATATCTCATACAGTATATCATATCCCAATGAGAATATCTCAAACAGAAAAGATACTTTTCTTTGTTTCCCCAACGGTATTCCCAACAGAAAGGATATGTCTTCCTTTTCCGGGCAAAATCCCAAATAGAGAAATGCATTTTCTTCTCTCTATCACATTCCCAGCTGAGATTATCCCTCCTTTGGAACAATGTCTTGATTAACTTCTTTATCTCCGGTTCATTCCTGGATAGAACACATCATTACTCACAAAGTTGGTACCACACCTCTTCTCAAGATTTACCTTGTTATAGTTATCACTTGCGATAATTGGTAACATCTTGAACCCATTACCATACTATATCACAAAGGTGATAATTGGTAATATCATTTCCATTACCTTAAACATTGTCACAAAGGCGTGAAGGTAATCTTTTGTTTCCCAAGCAAGCAGATATTCACATTCTGTGAATCATTCTTTCCCAATGAAACATATTGTTTGTTTCCCAACAAGATAGGATTCTCTTTTCTCAAAGCAGATCGAGTCATCCTCATAAAATTTTCCCCATCATGTTATTTCTTTGACATCCTTTGGGTAAAACTTTTTTAATCACTTTGCATCATCGCATCTTTTGGTATCTTAGGTCCAATAGCAAATTAAACGATATTTAAGTCTCTTTACACCTATCAAAACAAAGATATTCATCTTCATCTTTCAGGTTAAAGAAACTTAAATAGGGCATCTGTCATACCCCAAATTTTGACCTAATATACCCACATTTGCATTGTTGCTGATTAATTGGCATTAATCGGGTATAGCATTCACGGTCAAAATTAGGGTTTCATCGATTTTCATCGATTCAGAGCTAACCAATTAGGGTTTGAGATTTTCTCACTCCATTTGATCTATCTTGATCAAATCATCATATCGATCCTCGGATATCCATTTTCTCATAGATCGATCGAGGATCGACCAATTAGGGTTTTGGTCGAGCATAGGCATTCTCGATTTTTGAGCGATAATTGACTTTTTGGATAGAGATTGTTCATTATATCTTAGATATAACATCTTGACCTAATTTACGGATTCAAAACATCAGAGGTTCACGAATTCATCGATCGATTTGAAGCGTCGATGAAATTTCATCTGCGAGAAAAGTCAAACTTTGACTTTTGGTCAAATTTTCAAAACAAAACTTTTCAATCATCAAAATACTTCAAATGATCCATCATGATCATAAAAATCAAAGAATTTGGAAAAGTCAACAAAAGTCAAAATTTCTATAACTTAGAAAAATTTCTAAGTGTTGAAATTTCACATTTTCAAACTTCAAGCCATTTTCACCTAGTTCAATTGGAATTTGAAAAACTCAAAACATGAAAGTTGTAGATCATGGAAAAATATTTCCAAAATGTCCAAGAACTCTCAAATCCATGAGTCTAGCTACACTTTTGAATTTGAAATTTAGAGCTCAAAATCCATAATTTTCAAGTACAAACTTGTAAAATTATAGGTCATTTTGTGTTTTTGCATTTAAACCACTTGCCACCTTGCCAAATTGACTCATCAAACTGATAAACATCAGTGAAAGTGATGATTGAAGATTGGATCAAGTTTGGATAAATTCACACATGGTAAAAAGGAACCTTCCTTTTGCTTTACAAATGACAATCTTGCCCTCAAGCTTTCTTTGAATATCCAAATGCCATGTACTTCCTTGCCTAACAATTCAGACTTTTGGCCTATAAAGGATCACCATTTCAAGAGAAATCAACACCAAGAAACTTCACAAAATCCATGCTTTCTTTCACTTTCTTGAAAATCAAGCAATTAGTGCAAAGTTGAGAACATAGCATTTCTTAGTTTGAGCTAAAAACATGGTAAATCTTGGTGTCTAACATGTTTCATACCAACATGTAACTTGTTCATAACTTAAAATCAAACTAAAAGCAAGAAAATCAGTTTCAATTTCCATTTTCAAAACTTCAAAGCCGACTTAGGAATCGAATTTCAAGTTTGGTGGAGAAATTGTTGTTCTAATGTCAAACACAATCCATATACATCATGGAGTTGATCCAAAACAAAACGACAACATAGCTGCTTTTACATCGATTTCCGGTTTGTTTTAAGCTTGTGCGGTCGATTTACGTAGAACAATCAAGCAATTCGGGATGTGCGGACCATTCATACGATCCCTACATATCGTTGGTGCTCTAAAGATCAAGAAATAAAACTGGAAGTCTTTGTAGAGCGAATTCGATCTCAACTTTTCCGGTATCCATCGAACTTCAAACTCCATATTCCTTGCACCAATTGAGAAAAGCTCTTGGCGATCCTTTTACGCACCTCTAACGACCATTAGCCCTCACAAAATCAAACAATCATGAACAATCCATCATTTAATTTGAAAAATCGGTTTTAGGGTTCATAGGTGTTCTTGAATCAAAATCATTACGGGCTTAAAATAAATGAAATTAACATATGCCATCATGTTCGTGAGGAAAAAGCAGTAACTTTGATGTTTACAACGTTGAATTTCATTAAAGCGAAGGAGATAGCTTGGATCAAAGTTTACGAAAATCAAAACTATAAACCGAGTTAGCGTGTTCTTCATTGTTCTTCATTTTGAAAATTCAAATAATCCAACATGATATCAACGCTTGTCATTTCCACTAACACATTCAAAGCGTTGGCTCGATGGTCCACAGCTTGCTCTTAGTTATTTTGACACGCGTCCACCCAAAGGTCATGGGTTCAAACCCAGCAAGACCATTTTTCACTCTTTTTCACAAAACTTCAATATTTTCATGTTTTTTTCAAACTTTAACAATTTTTTAACCAATAAAACTTCTCATTTTGAGATGATTTTTGCACACTTGTCATTTAATATATATATTTTATGATTATGTCAAAAAATCCAAAAACTTTCATCGATTAAATTTTAATCGAGCAAAAGCGATGTTACGAACACTTTTTCAAACCTCCTTAAAAGGTGAATTTTTCAAGTTTTCGACTTCGATTTTTCAAAACTTCTCATAAATGAACCTCACATTTCAAAACATTTTCAAATCATTCTTCAAAACTTTTTCATCAAAACTTGCATCTTTTACCATAATCGATCAATTCAAAGCGATAAAAGCGAATTCGTTTCTTCTCGAATTTCTCGATCGATCATGGGCCTCCACTTATGGTGTAAGTCCCACCCTTTATGTACATACTTAGCTTTATTTGTACATATTCAAAACATCTTTGTCAATATTCAAACATAAACAAATTTCTTTCATTTGTTTTCATTCGTTGTCTATATGCGAATCCATTGGTTTTAAAGGAAGAATTCTCTGAGTAAAACTTCTTTTAAACCAATGGGCCTCCATCCAGTGTAAGTCCCATAACATTCTTTTATGTACATAATATTTCCTTGTACATATCAAACTTTTGTCAAACATTTTTAAACAAACTTTTATCATACATAACACAGATACTTCTTTTCAAAACCTTTTATCGTACATACTGAGATACTCTTTCTTTGAAAATACTTTTCTGATAAATCAATCATTTACATTTCATCATACATTTTACACTAAATACCATTGGTATTGAAAGGAGCATTATTCACAATGAGCGCTTTCAAATCAATGGGCCTCTCTTCTGATGTAAGTCCAACCCTCTATGTACATCCATCTTTATGCGTACATAAAAACTCGTTCGTGTACATATTCATTTCCTTGTACAGTTTAAACTTGTAAATAATCAAGTTCGCTCGTTTTAAGCGTTCGTTTCACGACCACTTGTTTATATTTCATAAAGCTGCTGTAAATAAACATCATGCATTGTTTATATTTCCTTCATAAACTCCTGTGAATACATATCACACACACACTGTTTACACAAGCGTCTAATAATAACATAACAATTAGACTAATCAAATAGGTTTCGAGTTTAGCCTCTTGGGCTTCATACAAGACAACTCATCACCGGTGAGTTTAGCCTCGCTTGGGCTTCATACAAGATAATTTATCCCCATGGTCGGCCTTCTCTTGGGCTTCATACAAAGAAACTCTCCCCGAGTTAGCCTCGCTTAGGCTTATAAGCAACACTCCCTGTTGAGTCGACCTCCTCTTGGGCTTCGTTCAAAAGAACTCCTCATTGAGTTTAGCCTTCTCTTGGGCATCATACAATGAAGAGAGGAAATCTCTTAACAGCCTCCTATTGGGCTTCCAATACAAAGAATCACCCGCGCTAAGATAGAACCCTGAAAGGATGGTTTCCCGGTGAAATCACTTTCAAATTCCCCAAAGAATAAAATTTCCCGGTGAAATTGCTCTTATTCAGAAAAGGATGATTTCTCGGTGAAATCCCTTTCAAGCCAAGCCGACCATACCTATAGCTTCCTCTTGAGCTTCATACAAGGACCCTCGATGACCCTCGATGACCCTCGGAATGCCTCCTCTTGGGCTAACAATACAAGGACCCATGGGCTTCTTAAAAGCATCCCTTTAATCCAATCAATTTCTTCTCGAGATTTAGACATTTATCATCTCTATGGAAGAAGTATCTCATCCATTACATCACATACAGTCAAAAACTTTTCAAACTTTTCAAACTATTTTCAAACAAAAACATCTCTTAACGATGAGGTAGTCTTGTACACCAATACTTACGGTTAAAGATTTAATCATCTTTTCAAACATCTTTCTTAAACATGTAAGTGGTAGCTTGTACACTCAAGCAAAACACCTAATACTTACGACGAAAGATTTTAATCAATCAAACTTTTCAAAATGTATGTGATGAAATAGATTAGATACATTTTCATTAAGATGACATTTATGCATCTCTTACTAACATCCGTTGCTTTCCACTAGCATAAGTGGGAACTACGATTGCTCGACTTTCTCAACATCCTTTTGAGAATACGTAGGCACAAGGTCTCATCCTTGACGAGCAAATTTCTATCTCCTCAGACCAAACAAACCATAAACCACAGCAGACTACGACGATTCCCACTAGGGGATATGTATGCGAAGATCCACGGATCTTTGCGAGATAATAACAAAACCTAGAATCCCACATAATCTACATTTCTTAAAATCCAAGGAGAAACTTTCCCAATCATAGAAATAGCAATTAAAAACACCTGACATATCAAGCGTATTCATATATAAAGCTGTAGATAACTACATATATTTAGGGTGCTCCATCTATTCCTTTATATACCAATCCCCTTACTCGAATCTCCCCAATGCGTTATGTCTAGTTTGCGCTGGTGTTCGCATACCAATATCAATTGAGGGTATTTGCTTTCCCTTTTCATAATCATTAAATCATCTTTCTTGTGTTGAAAATAATAAAGCTTGATGCTGGCATCTTTATAAACAAATCAAAAGATTTAAATCGTTGCGTGCGGAAGATCCGAACTCACGTTCGCATCCTCGGTAGCGTCACCTTGCGAACACTACCGGGGTCCTCGGTTCGAATCGACTTTCACACATTATTTTACAAGTTTGCAAAGCTATTTTCCTTTTCTATTTTATTTTCATATTTTGCATTATATTTTAATTAATTTCCACATTTTATTTATGCACTAAAAATTATCAAAATATTTACTCTTTTTACATTACTTTCATAAAATCTTTATTTAATTTAATAAATTAAAAATGTATTTTGCATGCATATTTATTTTATTTATAATTTTGCATTTAAATCACATTTAATTCATTTTTAATTACTAAAATGCATCTAAAAAATCCAAAAAATTATTTTAGCATAATTACATTATTTCCAGCATGTCATATTTTTTCCAATTAAAAATTTGCATTTTCTAACATTTTCTCTTATTTCGATTTCATCATATTTTAGTTTTCTCGTTCGTTTCACGAGTTAATCAGATTAGACGATTCTTAGTTTTCATTTTATTTTTCAAATAATGTAGCTGTATATGGGATGTAATAGTTTAAACTTAGGATTTTATTTTCCGCATTTTAAATTATGTATACCAAAGCCTTGTAATAGCGTAGGATTTACTTTCCGCATTTACATTCGCATTTTACTTTCGCATCCTATCAATTGCTAGTAACTAGGCGTGTATGGCAAGATAATAATGAACTTAGCCCACTAATTTTCAAGATAAAATATAAAATCAACACACTTCTTTAACACACGCACCCTTAGGGTAATTCTCTCGTTGCCTGCGAATTCAAAATTGTCATGTCCCTCGAGCGTAGAGGTATTCTAGCACCGTTGCCTTCAAAACAAATCATCATAGTCCCTTCGATACAAAGATCATAAGACCCACGATGTAAGCCGAATACATGATCTTGACCCTCGATTGCCGCCTAAAATGATGATAGTCCCTTCAAATGTGCTAGGACCCTTCCAAGTTGCCTTCTATGACCATCGATGTCCCTTGAATGTCCGCTTACATCCAACAAATAGGGTTACCTACAAACTAATGGTATGGATAGCGCTATTCTAAAGGCATAAAATAACACAGCGACCAATTACGAGTAGGTAATAAGACTTTTAGTTGCTTGCTCAAATCAAATACTTTTTACACCTCACACTTTTGTCAAAGTTCAAACTCTTTTCAAAACAAAACATTTCCAAACACTTTGTATACATTCCTACATGAATCATTACAAAGTCAAAGCGAAATGCCTTTCAAAACATTTTTCAAACACCACGAAAGCACAATTTTAAAGTGATCTAAGAGCAACTAAGGCGTAGATAACTACGGATGGAAAGGGTGCTAATACCTTCCCTTTTCATAACCTTCTCCCTTACTCGAGAATCTAACAAAGGTCTTTTTACTTTTACCTTCCTTAATTGGATAAAAAGAAAAGTCGATGGCGACTCTTGCTATCCGCACATTTGGATACAAAAATCCACAAAGTCGAGTTCAAGTATTCTGAGCTGGCGACTCTGCTGAGTCAATCCTAAAGAGAATACCTTAAGGTTTCTAGATAACTTTTACCGCTTTTGTTTGACTTGTATGCTTTATCTTCAAGGGTTGCTTGGGCATTGTATTGGGGATCTACACGGATCGGGTTTCCTTTTAGGTAAGTAGCATTAGATCATCGCGACCGTTAGGCGTATAACTAAGCGGTCAACATGATGGCTACGTTAGCGTGACACTTTGGTTGTCCGATACTCTTCATTCCCAAGTTGAAGATAGTATTTGGCTTCTGCGTGGTGTCATCAAGCGCTAACTAAACTTTTAGAACCTTAATTGACCCATCTTGGCCATTAGAAGGTAGTGAGATGGCCGACTTTGGTCTGAGACTAAGGTTGGTTGATACTCGATACTACGCTCATTGAGATCGAGACTTTTGGGATATTTTCGATCGACCACTTGGCGTCGTATTGAAATAAATGCCTCAGAAAGATCAATGATGTGAGATTCCTAGAACCGGTTACTATTATAGGACGGGATGAACCAACTCAAACTTTTGGTAGGGTAATCACCTATACTTCATACAAGCCTTAAACCTAGGCTCATTGTGTGAATTGTTTGTGTGTGCTAAACATGACATCATGACATCATTCGCATTGCATATCATTTCTAACTATTTCAAGGACCTAGGATTTATCTTTGCTCTTTTGTAGGGATTATGGCTTCTAGAAAGACTATCAGAATCAACTTCATGGGTATACCTTCTCACTCAAATTGGTTTGAAATTCCGACCATGCTCGGTTCATCAAAGACATGGTTATCTACTTGATTTGGTTATCTCCGGTTTTGAAGAAGATATGATGCATGTCTATTCGGTTCTTGACCAAAGCTTTACATTCCCAGTTATCGAGTTGGTTCCTACCTTAGAAGAGTTCTCTAAGCTACTCGGGATACCTATTCTTGACCAAATGCCATTCACCGGTCTAGAAAAGGTTCCTAGATGCGAACATTGCATCGCCTTACATCTTAAGCGCTCGGACATTGAAGCCAATTGGGAAACTAGAAGTGGAGTTAAGGGTTTACTTTCCAAGTTCTTAATTAAGAAAGCGAGAACTCCTCAAAGTTATGAGTTTCCATGCATTTGAAAACATTGTGGCCTTATTAATTTATGGTTTGGTTCTATTTCCTAACTCGGATCAATTCATACATATCAATGCCATCAAGTTGTTCCTTACCCGATCCATGCCTACTTTACTTGGAGATATTCTACATTCTCTCCACACTACTACTAAGCGACAAGGAACTCTCATGTGTTGTATACCGTTACTTTCAAGGTGGTTTATTTGCACCTTCCTCCATCGATTTTGAAGAATGAACAAAGGTTGAGATGGTCTCAAAGATTGATGTCACTCTCTCATTCGGATATCCGTTGGAATCTTTTCTCTCAAAAGGACTTCACATTCATTGAGCGTTGTGGAGAATTCTCTAATGTACCACTCCTTGGTATAAGGGGAGGTATTACTTACAACCCTTCTTTAGCTCTACGTCAGTTTGGTTTTGCTCGAAAAGATGGTCCACATGATATGCTTCTCCAAGATATTGTGTTCGACTACAACGATCTCGAATTAAGCGAAGGTTTATACATGCTTGGGGCATGGTAAAGAAGACTGATACCAAGATTTTGGGGAACCAAAACTCCATTCCTTGGGAACCTTACCTCAAATGGGTGCGAGCTCGAGCTCAAAATCTCATGATGCCATTCACGCTGTCTACGGTAATTATGGAACTGTTGCTATGGGTGGCGTACCTATCTTGTTCTCCATCGACATGCCTCGATTTTGAAGACTTGAAGAGATCCGGATTCGAAGGAAGAAGGGATACCTTTGAAGCTCGATGCTATAGCGAGAAGAAAGTGCTAGAGTTGACAAAGCTACTTCATGAGGCGAAGCATCAATGCCTACATCGGCACCAGAGGAAGCGCCCGTGGGAGACTTAGAGCTTTAGGATTTTATGCTTTTCTTTTATTGTTTTGAACTATCTTTTGTACTTAAAAGAAAAAAGAATAATAAGAAGAGTACTAATAAATGTTTGTTCCTTGCTTGTTTAACAAATTTAAATCTCTAAGGTCCTTGAAAACATTGCATTGCATTCGCATAAACATTGCATAGCATAGCATAACATTGCATCAGGTACATTGGAGATTGGTTTTCTCATTTGCTCGCTATTTATTTTAGCGAAATGGCTCTTGAACAGTTGTCAAAGATCTCAAGCTCGGAATGCTCGGTTTAGTGATGTTCCCGACTTGGTCCAAGGCCAAGAAGATTTAAAAGCTCATCAACAAGAAGAAGAAGGTTGTTGATCTCCTCGACATGGGGACCTACAAAGGTGGTCCTAAGGTGGTCGGGTATTGAGCTCTCGAAGGAAGTGTCCATCTTGAGGAAGTAACAAGGGTGATGGTGGCGGTCGGCTGAGCTTGAGAAGAACTATGATGATGGCCAATACTCAATGAAGATGACAAGTACAAACAACTTGAAGACCGTCGAATCTTGTGGAAAACTTGAAGATGTCGGGCTGAATTTTGATGATCTGAGTCTAGTTCACGGTGTTGTGATTCCTCCCAGTTCAAAGTTCCAACTTTTGCTAAGTATGATGGCATGTCTTGCCCTAAGCTGCATTTGAAGTCCTATGTCCGAAGATCAATCCCAGATGGAGAAAGTTGTGGATGCACTACTCAAGAAAGTTTCCGGAACTCAATTGGGTGGTATTATCACTAGAGAATGGCCGTATCCGTACTTGGGTGACTTAGATGCTTTCTCTGAGACGGTATGGTACAATCTTTGAATTGACACCCACTCGCATGCAACGCAAAACATGTCTATGGGTCGCGATGAGAAGTTCAAAGTATGCTCGAAATGGAGAGATTTAGCGGTGAGTTCAACCACCCTTGTCAATAGGGAGTTGGTTGATATGTTCATGGGAACAGCGGGCCCATTCTTCAATCACACGATTGGAAACTCTTGACCGGATTCACCGAGTTGATACTTACGGTAGCATTGAAGTGGTAGAGTGGGAAGATCCATGTAGAGTCATCTTGAATGTTGCGAAGAGATCCTTTGGTGGTAAGAAAGAAACTAATCTTGTGTGGTCGAAAAGCCGAGCCAAGACCGACCGCGCTCAATCGTGAGGCGGTTGTGATCTCGATCCTACATCGGCCAACCTCGGCGAGACAACGCGTAACGAGAATCGCGAGGCGGTTTCGAGATCAACATGCCATTGTGAGCCTTGCAACACATGTTGAAAGGTGATTACCTTGAGGATCCTCCTCGAAACATCAACACCTCCTCTCCGAAATACAATCCTAATGCTAAGTGTGCTTACCACTCCAATAGCCGGGACATAGTCTTGATGATTGTTGGGCTCGAAGAACAAGATTCAAGATATGATTGAAGCTAAGCGATTGAGTTTGATCCTCTGTTGAGACTCCGAGATGTGATCAGCGCCTATGCCTAACCATGACAAGGGTTCCAATCTTTGTTGGTGATGATACTTATGTTTTCAACATAAATGACTTGACCATTCCTCGATGGTATTAAGAAGAATTTGCTACTGGCGGTGTCAATCCGGGATGCCGGAATTGTCGTTGGTGCCCATCGCACATGATGGTTGTGCTTGGTTGAGTAGATGTGTTCGATGCATGATGGATAGCGGTGAGATACTATTTACGAAACCACTGTGCGGAATGTGAAGAAATGTCAAATTGAAGATTGACAATCGAATGAAACAACACCATCTGTGTGGGATACCTTGGGGCAGCCAAGTGGAAAGTATGATTACATGGTGAAGTACACTGTTCCTGAAAGCTACAAGATTCCTATTGAAGATGTTAAAGCGACCGGATGGGGTGACGATTTCCCGAAGACTATCGATGTTAACACGATAAGGTTTCCTCTGATTCCGTGCCTAGGTGGCACCTCTCATTATTACTTCTCCCGGACGGTTCCATATTCCTCGACAAAGCTATTCCCTCGAATTATGGGGCTGATGTTTACTATCATGGCGTCAAGCAAGACCCTCTGACCATTGAAGATCTTACTATTGAAGCTACCATTCTTGACATTGACAACATCACCGGATCTAGTAAGGTGACGAGCCAGGAAGGGTATTCTCTCGGATATCTCTCCTCAAAACACTGCGACTCATTTCGCGTTCCGCCATTCAATCCATTCCCAAGCTAGAGGAAAGAACCGGTGACTCATCACCTCGACGAGTACCAACGGAAGTTCTTGAAGACACCTCAAACAAGAAATGGAGAAATTAGAAGATCATCAAGAAGAGTGACTACAATGTTGTGGAGCAGTTATGACAAACTCCGTCCAAGATCTCCATACTTGCTTTCTGCTCTTGTGCTCGAGGCTCATGCTAATGCCTTGGTGAAGTTTCGAAGAATGCTCATGTCATAAAACACTACCTTGACCGGTTTGAAGTTTGTATTGCTAGCGGCTGCCAACAACGGCCTAGGCTTCTCGATCTTGATTTGACTCCTGCCGAAAGAAACACAACAAAGCCTTGCACATCTACAGCCGAATGTAAAGGCACTACCTTGTCTCATGTTTTGGTGGATCGGTTACGCTTTGAATATTCTTCCGAAGGCTGATTTGATCGACTTGATGTCGAAGGGTTGGTTACGAGACCGGTGACATTATTGAGAGGCCTTTGATGGTTCTAAGCGGCGTGCTTGGAAGCTCACTCTGCTGTTAAAGTCGGTTCCGGACTTTTGATTCCACTTTCTTTGTCATGGACATCCGTCTTACTCTTGCCTACTTGGGCGCCCTTGGATACATGGGGCGGCGTACCTCTACCTTACATCGAGCTGAAGTACCGGTGAAAGGAAAAGTTGTCACGGCATGCGGTGAAGAAGAGTATATGGTGGGTCATCGCAATCGTTCCGATACCTCGAGATGGAAGGAGAATTCTTCAAGACTCCTGTCAAGCTTTTGAAACAATGTCCAGTCATGCTGTGACTCTCCGTCCTCTTGAAGTTACACAAGCTCCTAGGATGGCCTCGTTGAAAGGCGCTCAGTGCTGTCGAAGAAGGTAGTTCTTTGGGGTCGACTCCTAATCTTCCTTTCAAATTTGACAAGGCGGTTTAGGCTTCACCATCAAAGGTCGAAGATGATACGTGAGCGTGCGGCCAACTTCCTTCGGCCAGTGGAATCCATGCTATAGAAGGCAGCGACAACAACACAAGTGGATCTTCCCAACTCGGATCATGGGCTCGACAATTGGAAGGCGAAGGCGTCATACCAATCTCCTTTAGCGGGAGTAATTGCTCTTGTTTTGTTTTGCTTTTCGTATTTCTTTATGTTTTGAACAATAAACTTTGAAAGCCTAGTGCCTTGCAGGGGCATCATGGCTCGTTTGAGGTTATTATCTGTCGTTTGCGTATTTTCATTCAATAAATCGTTGGACTTTTGCATTCAATTGTTTGTTTTCTTTCTTTTACTTTATCACCTTCAAAAGTTATGTGTTTCTTACACACGTGATACTGCGATTCACTCGAATCTATTAATAACTATGCTAGTGCTAAATATGACTTGATAATCCGATCTACCAAGCGAAGGCGAAAGTGAGGAAGATTGTGAAGTGCCGGAGAACTTGCGGTTGCTACAACAAGAAGCGAGTTATCTGACCTGACGAAGAGGCGATTGAGGTTGTGAATTTGGAGTGCTTGATGAAGGCGAAAAGAGATCAAGATAGGGCGGGTCTTGAGCAGTGTTAAAGAAAGGTTGATTCGGATGCTACGAGACTACATTGAGGTTTTGCTTGGTCATACGAAGATATGCAGGTTTAGACATTGATATTGTGGTTCACCGATTACCAACAAAAGAAGGTTTTCTCCTGGTAAACGAAGGTTAAATCGCATGCGTCACGAGATGTCGAGAGAAAATCAAAGCGAAGTTATGAAACAGTTCAACGGGTTCTTAGGCATCACCTCTTATCCCGTGGGTTGCAAATGTGGTACCCGTACCTAAGAAAGATGGTAAAATACGAATGTGTGTGGATTACGAGATCGAACAAAGCAAGTCAGAAAGATGATTTCCCACTTCCTCATATTGATGTTACGGTTGACAACACGCTCGGCATAAGGTTTTCTCCTTCATGGATGGTTTCTCGATTACAATCGGATCAAAATGGCTCACGAAGACATGGAAGACTACTTTTGTTACGGTGGGGCACTACGCTACAAGGTTATGCCATTCGGACTAAAACGCGAGCGCCACTTATCAGTGCCATGGTGACATTATTACATGACATGATTCATCACGAGATAGAGGTCTCGTCGGCGACATGATAGCTCGATCACGGTGAAGAAGAACATCTTGGTCATTTGCGAAATTGTTTGATAGGTTGAAGAAGTACGGGTTGAGGCTTAATCCTAACAAGTGCACCTTTGGAGTCGGATCAGGAAAACTCCTAGGGTTTGTTGTCGATGGTAAAGGTATTGAAGTTGATCCGCCAAGGTTAAAGCTATTCGAGATGCGGCTCCCAGTGAGGTTTCTTGGGCGATTGAACTACATTGCAGTTATTGCACACCTAGCGCTACTTGTGAGCCAATCTTTAAGTTACTAAAGAAAGATCAAGTAGTGGAATGGAATGGCGATTGCGGATCGCTTTTGACAAAATCAAGGAGTACCTTGAATCCTCATATCTGATGCACTGCAAAGGAAGACCTCTTATCATGTATACTTGATGTTAGAGAATTCAATGGGGTGTGTGTTGGGGCAACATGGCGAGTGCAGTCGAAAAGAGCATGCAATATACTACCTTAGCAAAAGTTTACCGGTGTGAAACAAGATACTCACGGCTCGAGAAAACTTACGCTTTAACTTGGGTTGCTCGCCGACTAAGGCGAGTATATGTTGACTCACACTACTTTGTTGATTTCAAGATGGATCCGATAAAATACATCTTTGAGAAACCGACTCTCGAGAAGAATAGCAAGATGGCAAATGATCTTGACCGAATCGACATCGAGTACACTTCTCGAAGCGATCAAAGGAAGTGTAGGCGATCATTTGGCTCATCAAGCCGTAGATGACTATCGGTCTATGCGGTTCAATTTCGGCGAAGATGTTTTACTAATCGCGATTGTGAAGAACCGAGGCCAGACGAAGGACACGAACAAGGATCCCGATGGACTATGGTCTTTGATGGAGCCTCAAACTCACTGGCAATGGCATTGGCGCCATCATTACATCTCTACGGCGGACACCGCCTTTCACCCATGATTATGTTTGATTGCACTAACAACATGGCGGTCTGAAGTGTGCATCATGGGTCTTAAAATTGCTATTGACTTAAGAATCAAGTTCTTACAAGTGTATGGAGACTCGGCTTTGGTGATCGGTCAGTTAAGGGCGAATGGGATCTGAAGCATCCAATCTCATTCCGTATCGAGCATGTTACGAGTTTGATCCCTTACTTGAGAGATTACTTTCAATCATATTCCACGAGAGAATCGGTTGGCGGACGCATTGGCTACTATGTCGTCTATGTTCAAGGTTAGATGGAACAACGAGGCTCCCGGATCATCATTGAGAAGTTCGACGAACCGGTATTGTTATGAGCTCGTGCGAAGAGAAACCTTGGTGTTATGACATGAAGAAATATCTTGAGACTCGGGAATATCCAGGGGCATCTTAACGATAAGAAGTTCATGAGAAGATTTGCATCAAATTCTTCCTCAACAACGGCATCTATACAAGCGACCACGATCATGCTTACTCATGTGTAGACGAGAAAAACAATGCGTATCATGGAAGAGTTACGAAGGCATTTGGTACCAGCTCCGGTGGACACACTATGGCTAAGAAGATTTTGAGATCGAGGCTACTATTGGTCCACCATGGAGGCGATTGTCACCGCTGCTCGATCTTGTCACAAGTGCGGTTATGCCGACAAAGTGCACGTACCTCGATACCTCACGAATGTTTTAAATTCTCCTTAGCCTTTTGCAATGTGGGGCATTGACATGATCGGAGAAATTAAACCCACGACTAATGGACATCGTTTCATCCTTGCAGCCTCGTTAGCATCCGTTACCAAGAATGTTGTGGCTCGATTCATCAAGCATAATCTTATATGTCGATATGGCACTCCGAAAGAATTATCACGGATAACGGTTCTAATCTCAACAACAAGATGATCTTCGAACTGCGCAGTTCAAGATCAAACATCACAATTCTTCTCCATATCGGCCTAAGATGAATGGCGATGGAAGCCGCCAACAAAAACATTAAGAAGATTATCTGAAGATGGTGTGACTTACAAGGATTGGCATGAGATGTTACCATTTGCTCTTCATGGTTATCGCACCAGCACGAACATCCACAGGGCAACCCCTCTCTCGTGTACGGTATGGGCCGTCTTACCCATCGAGGTTGATACCTTCAACGAGTCCTCGGGAGGCGAGTTAGGCGAAGATGATTGGGTCGAGACTCTCCTTGACCAGATTAACTTGATTGATGAGAAGCGACTCGCGTCCATCGCCATGGGCAGATTCACGAGCGAATGATTAGAGCATTTAACAAGAAGGTCAAGCACGAGTCTACCAAGTTGGTGATTTAGTAGTCAAGCGCATCATTCTTCCACAAGGTGATCCAGGGCAAATGGACTCCCACCTATGAGGGACCATTTGTAGTCAAAGCGTGTTTTCCGTGAGCTATGATACTTAGCACCATGGATGGTGAAGACTTCCCACACATGAGCGAGACATAGTCAAAAATACTACGCATAACGAGACCCGCTAGGTCGGTGACCTAGGTAAAAATGAGGGCATCTGGCGAACCAAAGGGTTCGGGCAAAGTTAAGGATATATACAAAACATGTACACGGCAAGTCGAAAACACGAAAAGGCGGCTTGGGCAGAAAAGGTATCGGTGAAAACCGAAAGGCGGTCTAGGAAAAGTTAGGGATTTAAGCGTCGACTATGTCTCTTCCGGATCACACTTGGGACTACTATCGGCATTCAAGGTTCAAATGGCGAAGATCGATCTACTCACTTTCTCTGACAAGGAGATGAGATAGTCGAAATATATGAGTACTAGCATAGTTGGAACTTAGAGATTGTTTCCGCATAGCTTTTTACTTTTCTTGTGTATAAACAACTTGGCCATCGCCACCTTTCAAATAAAGCTTCTTTCTCTTTACAATTTTCTTTGTTATTGGCAATAAGTCAACGTTTGCTTTGAATGACTATCGCATTTGACAATAAGAATCTAATCACAAACATACGAAAAGTGAACATACAAAAGTACTTACTACGGGCTCCGAGGGAATTGGGACGACGGCGAAAGTCACCAAGCATTCCCCACGAGCATGATCTGCAAAGTGTCACTCCAACTTCCCAGTGAGCAAAGGGAATCCACGAGCTGCAATTCCACTCGACTAAGTAAAGTTACATCAGTCTCAAGCGGTAACACCTCACCCCGGTCAAGGTATTTATCCCGGTATCTCGACCCTTTTTCCCAGTAGCGGTATCGGACCCAAAACTTGGTCGAGATAGTGCATCGGAGGAAACATCTTCATCCCCGCCGGAGATTACAACGGGCTCCGACTCTTCCAACCCGGTCTCCGGCAACTATCAAATGCTCTCCAGTGAGATCTACACGAATCCCATGGGCGCCTCCTAAATTTCCTCGGCCACGATCTACATACAAGGTCCCCACGGATCGCCTCCCGGTCCTCCTCGGCGGGTCTTATGTGAGATCTCCAACAACGAGCTTCTCAATCTACCTTCCTCAACAATATCTAGGCCCAAGACTTGGTCGAGATAGTGCATCGAGGAATCCGGATATCTTTCTTCTCTTTCAAAAGCGAGGATCTCACCCATTCAATTCCCAGCGAAGTCGAAATCTTCAAGCAGAACATGCATCTTCTTCAAGATGGATATGTTTTGAAACATCCAACACTCGTCATTCATACATTTCTCATAAAATCACAATATCGCATATGTCATTCATACTTTGTCATGCATCATACTTTGCATAAAGCTAACAAATATTCTATCAAAGTTTCTCTTGTTTTCTCCAAGCGGTGAAAGTCATTTCAGCAAAGTCCGAGGATTAAGCCCGAATCGCGGGAAAACTATCGAAAGACCGCCCTTGGTTGTCCTCAACGGTGGTCGAGATTAAGCCCGAACCGGCGGAAAACTATCCGAAACCGCCTCTGGTTATCCTCCGATATGAGGCAATGGATCAACACCGATGCCTGACGGAAGCTATCACATTCTTGCCAACTACTATTTCCCTCAGAGTAATCAACACGAAGATTTATTCTGATTCCTTATTATCAACAGCAACTACAGAGTCTAGCATACGACTCAGTTGCCCTGGATGGCATCTTAAGTCCATCTCCGACTACTTGTCAACATTTCTTCACTTTTAGAATGCTGCATATATGGTTAAAAATCAATGCAAACCAATAACTACATTCAACATGAACACGAAGTCTAACGTATGACTCCCTCCAGATGGCATCTTAAACCCATCTCCATGCTCCTTCCAGGAACGACTACAGAGCCTAGCGTACGGCTCACTCCCCAACATCGATCTTTCCAAATGGCATCTGTAAGCCCATTCTCGCATCATCCACCGACAGCGAGTGCAAATTTTCAGGTGTACTCGAGTGTTCAATCATCTTCTACCTCCAGTCACGAAGACAAGCGTGTCAATCTAACCCTCCAGTACAAGAAGATTGAGCAGGGCAGCTGTCATACCCCAAAATTTGCCCTCCACCTACTCGAGATTTCATACATCTATGCTCAAGGTTCCTCGAGTTGATCGGACAAACTCTCTCTCAACCCAAACTAGGGTTTGGTATCTCTCGAGGCAAGATGGACTTCCAATATCTCCAATGGTCTTCATGCCTCCACATATTTTTCAAAGATTCTCCATGTCAAGTTTCAAGCTTCACAAGTCAAGTTTCCTCGACAATTGCTCGGATGGTTGAAAATCGGTTGTATTGGACAAAAGTCAGCTGTGGTCAACATAGATCAAACTTCATAATTTTGGTCAACATCCTCATTTTGAAGTTATATTCATCATTTGATCAAGTGTTGATCATGATTCATCAAGAAAACTCAAGATTTGCTCAAAGTCAAACTTTCTAAATTAGGGTTTCTAGGTGAAAAGTCAACTAAACTTTGTGATCATAACTTTCTCATACTTTCTCGAAAGTTTCCCACCAAAGCTCATTTTGAAGGAAATTCAATTCTCTACAACTTCATGTCTCACAAGAATGTCCAAAAATGCTTCATTTGAGAGGTATAGCTCAAAACATTCTGGTCATTTTCAAAGTCAACAAAAGTCAACTTTTGATTTGAAGATATATTGAGCATGGTAACTCAATTGAGATGAGACCGAAAAGGTTGGTTAGAGGACTCTTAGAGCTTTCCAAAAAGTCCAAGAACACTCAAAAATGTGGAAAATTGAGCAAGTTACACCATTCACAAGTTGGGCAATTTTGAAAGAATGCACAAAGAGACACTTCTAAAAATCAAATTTTTGCAAATGGGCTTGCTTTTTCTTCATCAAACTTATTCCTCATACAATTAGGAATATCCAAGCCCAATGCCATGAATTTTTGATTTATTTTTCTATTTAATTTTGAATTTATTCATTTAAATACAAATTAAATTTTAAAATAAATTATAAAATCAAAATTAATTGAAAGATTGATTTTATTCCTTCCTTGAGACTCAAGAAACTCACCAAAGTCCAGCAAATTTCGAAATTTGACAAAATGGCAAGATTGGATTGGAATTGATCAAGTTTTGAAAATTTGATTTTATACAAAATCAAATTTTGATTATCATTGAATGGTGATTGATTCTTGCCAAAAGCAAAAATCCATCCAATATAAATACTTGATGCATACCAATCAAAAGAAAACGAAAAAATTGCTCCAGAAACCCTAACCTAAAAGTCAAAAATCTGTGGCAAGCAAGCAATTGGAGATCATACTTCCAGCCGTTTTCAACCAATTTTAAGGTGCCCAACACATTCCTTGGCATCTCCAGAGTCGATCCAGACTCTTACATCATTCAAAACCATCCAGAAACAAGAAATTCGAAATCGGTTTGCTCACACTTTTTTCAAATTCGAATTCCTTCATTCATGCATTATTAACTCGATTTGTTGTTGTTTTTGTGTTTAGTGAGGTGTTTGCAAGCTTTTGGGCAAGCCAATTGAATTTCCATGGCCTGAATCGTGTTACACCATGATTAGGGTTTCTGTGAACGAATTAGGGTTTCCCTTAATAGGACAAATTGGACAATAGGACCCATGCCAGTGTGTTCGGAATGCTCCAAGGAATCGAACCATGGCCTTAGATTTTATTTATATTATGTATGTTGTGTTTTTGAATTTGCCAGGGACTTAGCGTCGAGCAATGGCGGCGAAAATTCAAATATTTAAAAGGTTGAAGGCGAAGCTTGTGATGCGGAGCATCGAGGAGGCGACACTTGTCTTTCTTCCATTCGATCCGGTTTTCAAACAGTTGTGCACTCCAGTTCAGTTGGCAAGGTTGTGTGTTTGCTACCCAGGGGTCCTCAGTTCGAATCCCAGCTTTCACACATTATTTTTACAAGTTTGCAAAGCTATTTTCCTTTTTCTATTTTATTTTCATATTTTGCATTATATTTTAATTAATTTCCACATTTTTTTATGCACTAAAAAATTATCAAAAATATTTACTCTTTTTTTACATTACTTTCATAAAATCTTTATTTAATTTAATAAATTAAAAAATGTATTTTTGCATGCATATTTATTTTTATTTATAATTTTGCATTTAAATCACATTTAATTCATTTTTAATTACTAAAATGCATCTAAAAAATCCCAAAAAATTATTTTAGCATAATTACATTATTAGCATGTCATATTTTTTCCAATTAAAAATTTGCATTTTTCTAACATTTTCTCTTATTTCGATTTCATCATATTTTCCGTTTTCTCGTTCGTTTCACAGGTTAATCCGATTCAGACGATTCTTCCGTTTTCATTTTATTTTTCAAATAATGTAGCGTATATGGGATGTAATAGTTTAAACTTAGGATTTTATTTTCCATTTTAAATTATGTATACGCCCAAAGCCTTGTAATAGCGTAGGATTTACTTTCCGCATTTTACATTCCGCATTTTACTTTTCGCATCCTATCAATTGCTACTAACTAGGCGTGTATGGCAAGATAATAATGAACTTAGCCCACTAATTTTCAAGATAAAATATGAAATCAACACACTTCTTTCACACACGCACCCTTAGGGTAATTCTCTCGTTGCCTTCGAATTCAAAATGGTCATGTCTCTCGAGCGTAGAGGTATTCTAGCACCGTTGCCTTCAAAACAAATCATCATAGTCCTTGATACAAAGATCATAAGACCCACGATGTCGCTTCCGAATACATGATCTTGACCCTCGATTGTCGCCTCGAAAATGATGATAGTCCCTTCAAATGTGCTAGGACCCTTCCACAAGTTGCCTTCTATGACCATCCGATGTCCCTTGAATGTCCGCTTACATCCAACAAATAGGGTTACCTACCAACTAATGGTATGGATAGCGCTATTCTAAAGGAACGTAAAATAACACGAAAATGACCAATTCTGAGTAGGTAATAAGACTTTTAGTTGCTTGCTCAAATCAAATACTTTTTACACCTCACACTTTTGTCAAAGTTCAAACTCTTTTCAAAACAAAACATTTCCAAACACTTTGTATACATTCCTACATGAATCATTACAAAGTCAAAGCGAAATGCCTTTCAAAACATTTTTTCAAACACACAGAAAGCACAATTTTAAAGTGATCTAAGAGCAACTAAGAGCCCGTAGATAACTACGGATGGAAAGGGGTGCTAATACCTTCCCTTTTCATAACCTTCTCCCTTACTCAGAATCTAACGAAGGTCTTTTCTGTACTTTTTACCTTCCCTTAATTGGATAAAAGAAAAGTCGGTGGCGACTCTTGCTATCCGCACATTTGGATACAAAAATCCACAAAGTCAGTTCACCGTATTACAGTTTGTATTCGCTAATTTCTAAATTATGAATAAGAAATAAGAAAAGGGGTTTGTTTATTATTATTTTGAGTTTGACACAGTTTCGAAACCGCGTGCCTACGTATTCCCTCATGTAATCGGAAAGTCAAAACTCTGTAGTTCTTGATGAAAATGTTTGTGTTGATTTTAGAATAAATGTTTTTGATGATCGCATATGAGCGGAAAAATAATTTGAATGGGTTGAATTGATTTTAATTTGTGGATAACAAGTACCAAAACGTTAGGCTATCATCTAACGATTTGAATACTCGAAATTGGTGAGCGAGTTCGACCAATCATCTCTCATCCAAAATCTTTATTATGTAAAGGGTGAAGTGAAGCAAAGTTCACATTTATTAAGTGTATGGAATAAAAGTATTTGAGTATTTAGACTATCATCTAATGGCCCAAATACTTTAAATTTAATTAAATCGTCGGGCTATCATCCAACAATTTAATCAAATGCCATAACACCATTTTTTTAGCGTGGATAGAAATTTTTAGTTTATTAGGCTACCATCTAACAATCTAAAAACTTCGAGTTCATTTAAATCATTAGGCTATCATCTAATAATTTAAACAAACTCCATCCAAGTTTTTTTTTATGAAATTCATTTTGGAAAACAAATTCAATTAATTAATTTAATTTGAAAGTGTTTTAGGGGTTTGGTTGTGGATAAAATAATTCAATTTGGAAAACAAGTGAGCCCATACAAAGTGGCTTTATGTATGCTCCTAAAAGTGGGACTAGTGTGACACTAGTATTCTAAACGACCGATTGGAATAATCGATCGAATAGTTGTCGCTGTAGAAAAGCCCAGGACCAAAATATGAATGTGTGCAGGTGTGCATTGTGTATGTTTACCTGTTCCTTGATGAGGAGCCCAAGAGGAGGCTATGTGTTCTAATATGATAAACGCATAATTAAACGGTAATTAGAACACATAAGGAAATAAATCCTAAGTTATAAAAATCTATGCGGGAGTGGGGTACATGTTCATGAACAGGGATATGTACAACCAAATTGAATTAGTTTGAATAATCAAATAAATTGCAATGCGCTTCAAGTAGTCTTCAAGATGAATGTGAGATAAGGGTCCCTACATTACTCAAGATACAAAAAAAAACTATGCGAAAAATGTTGCAATGCTCAAGTATTTCATTAGATTGGTTAGAATAGATATATTTGCGTTCAAATTCATTCGAAGGTTGAATTAAATTCCAAATTCGAAATTGCAACACAAAAATAATAATTACAATATAATTGAATTTATTTACAAATGGATATGAATAAAATTATAAGAATAAAAATAATATGTATATTTACATGCTAAATATAAGAAATAAAATACTAAATACATTACTAAATATCATATCAAAATAGTAATAGAACTATAATAACAATTTAAAATATATATATATATATATATATATATATATATATATATATATATATATAGATGCACTAATAAAAACTATATTCTTGGACAATTCTTGAATGCCTTCACAAATAGCAAACATGTTAGTAGCATAATGTGGAATAGAATCGAAATGAAATGGCAACAAGATAAACATGGTTAATGAGCAAGATATTAAAATCGAATGCAATTTATATGAATGAATGAACAATTCAAGAATCGAGAATTTATTCATACCAAATAACTCATGTTATTAATCAATCGGAAAAAATGGAAAATTGAATTCTAAACACATTTAAACCACATGAACCGAAAACGGACAGCAACTTCATTTCCACAATCATGCTCTACATCATTTGATTCTAACATACTCAAGCAAACAGGACACACAAACGATACTATATTCTCATTCAACCTCAACTCAAACACAACCAAAATGTCATCGACGTTTCTTTAAAATTATCTCAAACAAACATGATATTACATTGAATTTGATCTCGAAACCTATACAATTAACAATTCGGGCAGCAACCAATAAGAAAGAAGTAGTGCATTCTGCAACATTTTCACACAAACATTTCAAAATAATATCAAATTCAAACTGTTTTTTTTGGAAATTCTGCAACATCAACAACACTAACACAAATGACTTCCATAATGTCAAAATGAAATCAATTACAAACAAAACAGTATGTAATTGACACAACAAATTTCTATAACTCCAAACCTGTCAAACCAAATTTCATAGTATTTTCTATTGTATCAAACTATAAAAACAGCTTTAAGAAGAAGCATTTCAACATCCATGGCATAGTAATTTAGCTAACATGTATCAATACGGTATCTCGGGTAGATTGAAAGTTACCTAACGTCAGAGTTTGTTGATTTGAAGCGTGTAAAAAAATGCGAGTTTGAAGGCGTCGAGTCGATATTGTTGGCGTATTCTGTATTGAGATGGTGGCGGAGTTGCAGGAGCTATGTTACTTGAACTAGCTGTTCTTTTCTTCTGCAGACGGAGAGTTAGCGCTCCGATGGAGATGAAGCGAGATTGCGAAGGAAAGGTGGAACAATGGATGGTTGTAACGAATCGTGTTTATGAAAGGAGAGTGAAGGTGAGGCGGTGTGAGAGAGAAGCGGTGGCTGTTTATGCGTTGCTACGGTGCGAAGGAAATGGAGAGTGGGAGATTGGTGGTTGTGAGAAGAAGGCGGAGGAAGCAGTGCAATGAGCGGAGGGTGGAATCGTGGTGTTATGTTTGTTGAAGCTTGATGTGGTGGTAGAAGTAGAAGATGAAGGTGTGCTGGGTGTAAGCTACAGGCGAAGAGGGTGTTAATGGAAGAAGATGGACGAAGGAGTATGTATTTCTGGCGGTGATAGAGAGAGGAATGGGGTTGTGCGATGAGGGTGAATGGAGCGATAAGAGATGGTTGAGAGTGGCTGTGGAGGAAGAAACCGATGGAGTCGAAGGGAGGTTGGTGATGATTATGTTCTGGAAATTGAAGTTTGGACAAAGGGAGATGGTGAGGAACAACAAGAAAAGCGAGACAAAGGGTGAGATTGAAGAAGAACGGTGTGTAGAGAGCGGCGACTATGGAGAAGCGGAGGAATAAAGCGGTGGAGAGGGTTATGCGAGAGGATGTGTGAGGCTCGATTGAGTTGTTCTGAGAGACGAAAGTGGAAGGTGTGAAGGTTGGAGGATTGTTTGGATGAAGGAAGTAACAGTGAAACGTGAGGTAATAGTGAGACATGAGGGAGAGACAAAGGGGTATTATGGATCGGTTTTATCATCCGCCTCCTTCCCCTGTTTCCATTTTTTCGTTCCCTTTTTCATTTTTTCATCCTCCAACAGTGACACAAATTAACATATATATATACAAGTTGAATTAGGTTTAGATAATTTTTAAAAATACCTAAAATGCCCTTTGGACAAAATGGGCCACAAAGCCCAAAAAATTAAAAAATAATCTACCCAACAACATTTTTATTTTGATTTTTGGAGATGAAAATTGAACACTTAAATTTCTCAAAAATGATATAATTTAAACACTAAATTATCCGAAAAAATAAAAAGAGCATGTTAAAATAAACTACAGGTTTCATAGATTAAATAAAAATTATTGAAATAATTAAAATCAAAATAAAACGATAATACTCGATTTTAAAACACTTACGGTTAAAAACGAGACATCGAAATCTATCGAAAAATTAGAGAGATCACATTTTCATGATCTACGCGACACGTAGGTTCATAAAGCAGTGAGTTAGAGGCAAAAACTTGAAATATTTTTCTCACTAATTTTCGTACAGTGTCGAATCGCTTTTAACAGTCTGTTTATAAAATCGAAATATCAATATCATCGACATATAATAAACTTAACATGATGCAATAAACAGGTAGAGAGATAAAAATGAATGAAGTGGAATAGAGTATTTTACAACTACAAAGCGATTCGGATATCGATTTAAATAACTTTTGGTTAATTTAAATCTGACGAAATGATGCATATGCAATGAATGAATAGTATTTAATGTCAATGACCTAATGGGCGTATGCGAGATGAATCTGAAGCCTAAGCAGATAAAATCGAGATAGGAGGGCAAATTTTGGGTGCAACAATCCCCACAAATATAATACCAAGCAACCCTTAAGATAAAGCATACAAGTCAACAGAAAGCAATAAAGTGATCTAAAAACCTAAGGTAGCCTCTCTTTATGGTGTTTCCCAGTAGTGAGTTCTATAACACGGTAGGAGGCCGACTTGTTTGTTTCGTTTATCACAAATGTTGTGGATAACAAGAGTCTCCATCGACTTTTCTTTTATCCAATTAAGGGAAGGAGAAAAGGAAAAAGACCTTTGTAAGATTAAATGCAGGAGCAGTTATGAAAAGGGAAGGTATTAGCACCCTTTCCATCCATAGTTATCTGGGCTCTTAATTGCTTAGCTCACTTTATAAATTGCTTTTGTGTGTGTGTGTGTTTGATAATATTTTTGAAAATGCATTTCACTTTGACGTAATGATTCATCATTTGGAATGTATCTGAAGTGTTTGAAAATTTTATTTTGGAAAAGGACTTTGTAATGATTCACGCTGGAATGTATACAAAGCGCTTGGAAAAGATTTTGAAAATATGTGTGAGGTGTAGATATTATTTTAATTGAGAAAGCAAAAGAGACTTATTTTACCCACTCAGAACGGTCGTTTCCGTGTTACTTTTCTTTCCTTTAGGGTAGTGCTATCCATACCATCATTTGGTAGGTAACTCTATCCGTTGGACGTAATTGGGACATTCGAAGGGACATCGTATGGTCATAGAAGGCAACTTGTAAGGATACCTTATCATATTCGTAGGGACGATCATCAGTTTTCGTAGGCAACAACCGAGGGACTAGATCATGTATTCGTAGGCAACATCGAGGGTTATCAAGGGACTATGATCTTTAATTCGGAGGGACTATGATGATATGTTTGTGGGAAACTGTGCTAAGATATCCCTATGTTCGAGGGACATAACCAATGTTTCGTTCATAAGGCAACAAGAGGATACCTAAGGGTGAGTGAGTATGAGATATGTTTAGTCTTGAATTAGAGTGATCTAAGTTGATTTTATCTTGCCATACACGCCTAGTTACTAGCATATAATATGTACAGAGTATAAAGTGCAGAAAGTAAAAGTAGGAATGTAAAGTGTGGGAACGTAAATGTCCTACGCTATTACATAGCTTTAGGCGGATACATAGTATAGGTCGAAAAGTAAATTGTGAGAAAGATAAATCTACCTATTACAAAGCAAAATTTGCGACCTATACATCCTTTCTAGAATTAAAAGTGCGAGATAAAATAATTAGAATAATAAGAAAAGGTTAGTAAAAATGTTTTGGAAATTAGTAGAAAATACTCTTTTAGGTCAGTAACCCTAATTACTAGAAGAAAATATTTTTGGAGTTTTTTATGATTGATTTTAATGAGGAAAAACCCTAATTCTAATTAATTAGTTTTTAATTAGAAAAATAATTTAAATGTGAAGGAAAAGAAAATGTTTTTGTGTAAAAAATTAAATAAAGGTTTTATTAACCTAAATCTAAAATTAAACATTTTTTAGTATTTTAGAAAATAGTTTAATTGATTTTTGAAAAGAATTAAAATAAGTTTGAATATTCTAAAGAAATAAGAAAATGCAAAGGAGATTAGTGATAAAAAGTAGGGTTTGGTCCTGCAAGGGTTTGAACCCAGGACCCTCATGTTATTGAGGCAAAACATGACCACCACGCCACCTGTTTATAGTGACAAAACCATGCTTCCATTTGTATGTATGTGTTAACCTGCATGAAAAAACAGATTTTGGAAAAAAATAGCAAAAGGTGGGGTTCGAACCCGCGACCTAGAGGAAGAAGAGACATAGTGCGCGCAAGGTAGATCGATGGGGCGGTGATACATCCAGTGATATTAGTGAAATAATAAGTATGTGTATGCTAACGTGTTATATTTTTTTCGATTTTTAAAACAAAAGAACACGCGTGGATCCCAGGTATTGGAATGAACCAATCATAACATCCAACCACGCCATGCCAACACGCTAGAAGTCAAAGAAAGTCCACAACGCTGGAGCTAAGGCTCCGGTCGTCTTCTCCGACCGTCTCAAAGCTGAAAAACCTGCAGGATTGATCAAATAATGAAAAGTAAAAGTCCAGATCGACTATATTAGATCCAACGATCACAATGGTAAGGTTGGTTTGTCCTAAAGCTATCATGTCGTGGAATCGAAGCTTTGTCAATACTATGCCCTAACAATGGCAATTAACGATTTGGACCTTAAACCTTGCAAGCGATGGATGGAACTGTTCTATTTGATCGGGAAGGCGTTAGTGGTGTTAGTTTCGATTAAAACAAGTTGTAAATTAAAATACGATATTGAAAATATTTACAAGCAGGATATTGCATGTAGGATGACTCGTGAGTATAAGCTATGTACAAAGGTGTATTCTTACCTCTACCTACCTCAAGAACACGTTGGATGATTGGAACGACTTAAGGGTGCTGGAATAAGGGTTTTAAATGATGCAAGTTTTACATGAATTTTTGGAGAATTCTAGGTTTTGTAAGAGGCTAGGGTTTTTTTCCTGAGCATTTGATCTTGTTCTTTATATAGAGAGCAAGTGTTTTGATAAGCAATAAAGAGAAAATATATTGCTTTTGATGCAAAAATATTTCCACACAAATATTGATCCAAACTTGCCAAAAGTGGATATTTCCTTTCTTGTAGCTTCTTTCACGAATTTGGTAGTTTGTTTGGGATTCCTTGGTCCTCAAGATAAGTAGAAACTAAGCCTAACTTGTCATAACCTTGCTCCTTGTATTTTATATAATTAAAATTGAATTTAAATTATTAAATTCAAAAATAAATCAAATAAATAAATGGTGGGCGTGCATTTGAGTTTCAAGGCTATGGATAATATCAAGATCAAGTTTGGATCATAAAACTTTAGGCCCATTTGAAAAATATTTGCATTCGCTAAGTATTTTCCTATATGCACCTCTTCAAAAATGTTGAACTTGTGCAATGTGTATCTTGCTCAATTTTTAATATTTTTGGGTGTTCTTAGATTTTTTAGAAAGATCAATATGTCCTCTAAGAGTTCCTTTTGGTTTCATATTCATTGAAGTTTCCATGTTCATGGACACTTCTTTCCAAACTTGACTTTTGTTGACTTTTAAAAGGACTTGTAATGTTTGATCCATAACTTCCAAATGAAGCATTTCTAGCCAAAGCTTGTGAGACATGGCGTTGTAGAGAATTGAATTCCCTTTAAAATGAGATTTGGTGGAAAAATTTATGATAAAGTATGTGAAAGTTATGCTTGGTCAAAGTTCTGTTGACTTTTGTTTGAAAAACCCTAATTTAGAAACTTTGACTTTTGATCAGATCTTGACTTTTCTTGAGGAATCATAATTAACCCTTGATCAAATGATGAATATTACTTCAAAATATTGATGTTGACAAAAAATTATGAAGTTTGACTGTATGTTGACCATAGTTGACTAATTGTCCAATACAGCTGATTTTCAACCATTTGAGCAACTGGATGAGCAATTTGGACTTGAGAGGAGCAAAACCCTAGTTTGGATTAATTGCTTAGGAGAGGGTTTGTCTAGTCAACCCTTGTGAAATCTTTGAGTATGGAGTTGTGAATTGTCTTGAGAAGTAGGAGGGCAAATTTTGGGGTATAACGATTGTCTTTGGTCCTCCCAAAGTCCTAAAACTAAGAGTCACTCGTAAGATTGACGATTGATCTTAAGACATGTGCTAAGATATTTTAAGATTGTACCGATTTTGTCGAAATCCTTGTCAAGCGGTTTTATAAGATCAAGGGAGCAAGTATAACGGCTTTCCACGCAATAATTCGAGGTTCGACCGGGTGACTCGTGATGAGGAGACCACAAACCTAAGTAACTTGACAAATCTGAATGTTCATTGAGAATTTTACTTACTACGGTGACTTGTGGTGATAGAAGGCGGTGTATCCGATTACATTCTACAAGAAATAAGTTGAAAGACTCTTTTGTCAACTCGAAACTTGTAACAAATAGAGTATCAGCGAAGACAAGCAAAGAGATTCTTTGAAAGGTAAATAAAATGCAAGTAAAATCTTCAAAGTAAATGACTGAAAGATAAAGGTTTTGCATTAAAATAAAAGTGGTGATTCACAAACATCAAAGTCTATTGCAACTCTTTCTTCCGGCCTCGAATTGGGTAGAGTTTTGGCAAGTGCTTTAAGTATACATGTGAACATAAAAATTTACATTGAATGAATTATTATAGTATTTACAAAGTAATTGCCTAAACAAAATCTATGGTGGTGTTGAAGATTGAAAACCGTTCTACGATCTCATCACATTTGGCGCTCGAACCACACGAAGCCTTAGTAACTACGGTTGTACCCCAAACTTTACTCTATCCTTTTTGTATTCTTGAACTATAATTCGATTTCATAAACATACATGTAGTCACATGCATAGCATTGATCATGGGGTTTCAAGATTCAAAATATCCCAAGTATGAAAGAAATAGCAGCGTTTGGCTATATAAGATCGTTTTGAGCTAAGAATCGATGTCTCTAGGTTCGATGCGGCTATTTGTAAGATTCTGCAATTGAAAGCTATTTTGTTTGATTACATAAGCTCTAGGATCATATCAATATGTCCTCCAGTTTATCTGTTCGGATCGGTCGTTTCGTCAAGAAAAGAGTTTATTTGTTTATTTCTTAATAAAGTGGATTTTGGGTTTTCAGTGCGTTTTGGGCACTCGAGAAGGCGTATCTCCCCGCTCGTCAGTTATTTTGTGGTGATTTTTCTCTGGAACGTCCCTCTCATTATTATCTACAAATTTTGTTTCAAATCCAGAAGCAAATTGTGTGAGGAAAACCCCCGGAAAAATTGATTTCTCAAGTGGTTTAAACTAAATTTTTGTGTTGTTCCGTGCGCTCAGTACACTAAAACATTCGTAATTCCTAGCTGGAAAATTGAAACTGAGCGGGGATGTTGTCAAAAATTCTATATCGAAATTATCTTCGACTTTCATTTGCAACTCAAGAGTTGATTCCTCACCAATCAATACCAGAATTTTATTCTTTGGATTTGATTTTGGGCTGAACCGAGCAATTTTCATCTAATATGCGAAGTTCAAAAAATCATATCTCACTTGATTTTTATCGAAACAAGGTGGGACTAGTGCCAAAATTTCACAAATTTTGTTAACTTTGATTGTCTCATAAATATCCAAGTTCAAATTTTGATTAGAAGACCCTCGCTCGAGGCATTTTCTCGAAGGCGCATTGAAAATCTGCATGTGTCGGCCTAAATCTTGTCTTGAAACTTCAAAATTCATATCGACTTGACTATTCATCCAGTGAGTCAAAATTTTGAACCTCTCAAGAAAAATTGCGTTCGTACATTTTTTAGAGTCAATTCAAATTCTCGACGGATCGGGCTGTTTTGGACTATTTATGAAAATTATTCGGATAATCGCGATTTGGGCTTGATTATGGATCTAAGGCATTTTAGGCCCAACTCTCAATGCTATAAATACATTTAGCCTTCACAATACAAAATAACACATTCATTGCAATTTTCACCTCAAGTCACTCTCAATTCTCTCTCAAACAAAAGCCAAAACTCAAGAACAAAAATCAAAATATCACTTTTCCTCTAAGCAACCACCACATGCCACCACCAAGATCCTCCTAGAATAGGTCACCATCGTGAACCGCTAAGCCTCCTTTGCTAAGTGCGCCTGTGAATTCTCAAGTCTCATCTTCTCATTAAAGGAGTTTCTTCACGGATCTTTCTCCTCTACTTGATTCTTGGCGAATTCAACCTAGAGGAAGCTTTTCTTTCTTGATTTCTCATCAATTCTCCAAGAATTAATCAATTCCTCTTCATCTTCTTCAATTCTGTTGAAGCTTTCAAGAACTTTATGCATTCAAGCTTGATTTCAAGTATTATCATCAAATCAGCGTTGATTTGGTATTTTCTTTAAAGATCTCAAGTTTCCTCTTCAATTTGACTCGAGCTTCAAGTGCAAGTGTTTAGTTCAATTAAGCACTTATTTTCACTATTTTAACTTTTAGCTTTTCTTTACATTAAGTCTGAAATTTCTTGCAAATTCGATTGTGGATTCAATTCTTGAATTTTCATTCTTGAATTATTTGATTTGAATTGGATTTTTGACGTTATTGTGTCGGTGTGAAGGAAATTTGTACATAACACACATATGCACTTGTGTAGTTGCGTTTTCTTGCATTTAAGTCACTAAATTCACTTATTTTGCATCATTTATCACATGCTCATGCATTATAGAGCATTTAGATTGATTAACATGCATTGATTCGTGTGAATTAACGTGTAACTTGCACAAATAGCGTCGAAATATAGATTTAAGTGCATTTTGATCCTTAGGAGCATTTGCATTGTACACATCTCATATACATACACCTAACGTTGCAAGTTGTTACCTAATTTGCATTCCTTACATGTTCATGCATTGATTTTCATTGATGAACATAGGAATTATCACTTTAGCTTGCATTACTCACATATTCATGCATTGATTTTCATCTATGAGCATAAGAATCATTAGTTTAGCTTGCATTTCTCATATGTTCATGCATTGATGAGCATAGGAATTGTCATTTTAGCTTGCATTTCTCACATGCTCATGCATTGATTTTCATCTATGAGCATAGGAATTTCTACTTTAGCTTGCATTCCTCACATGTTCATGCATTGATTTTCATCTATGAGCATAGGAATTTTTTACATTAACTTGCATTCCTCACATGCTCATGCATTAATTTTCATCTATGAGCATTGGAATTATCACTTGCACTCCTCGTATGTCATTCATAACTTTACATCTTGTGGATAATTCATTCCTTGCCTTGACATACATTCTTCGCATTGCTTGTGCATCACTTTGACATACTTGCCTTTGCATGCTCGGAGTTTGTTTGGTTGCTTTGCCATGTTTTCACTCTCTTTTTGCATTCTCGCTTTTAAACAATTTTTTAGTGTAAGAGCTTCCAATGAGCACTTTTCTTTGTTATTTGTCTGCTTGGATTGACTTTTGGCATGAAAGCATCATGGAAAGGAGATTTGATTCACCATGAGAAAAATTACGCAAGTTGCGAGTCACGCTTAGCGCCACGGAGGCGCACTAAGCGTAAATTCTGACTTTTGTGTACATCTTATTATCTACTTGTTGGGTCTAACTCGTTTCTTGCAGGTGTTTTACGCTCGTATACCAACGTATACATTCTATTGGTTTTTCTTGTTGGGTGTAACTCCCTTATTGTAGGTGTTTTGCATTTGTCCGCGTACATGTACATCTTATTATGCGCTTGTTGGGTCTAACTCCTTCTTGCAGTGTTTCGCTTGTATACCCACATATACATTCTATTTGCTTGCTTTGTGTTTGTACACCACGTACATTCTTTTACCCGCCTTTTCGGTTTAACCGTTCTTGCGGTACACTTGTTTGGAATATATGCACATGTTCCTTGGCTTGTCTTTATCGTACATTCTATTATCTGCTTGTATGGTTTTCTTACATGTGTTATTACTTGATCGTATGAGCGTGTATCCTGCTTGCTTTTGATACCTTGAGCGTTTCTCACGGTTTGCTCTTATTGCGTGGCTACAATACTTGAAGTTTTCAGTATTCTCTAGCTCGCATGATCTTTGTTGATTTTGATATTCGTTTGGTAGTTTACACTATTTTATTGCATTCTCTTACAGTTTCCTAGATATCACAGTAGGGCTTTAAAGTTTTCCTTTGCCATGGGAAGTATGAATAGAGATGCATGATGGGGCTTGATGGTTGGAGCATGTTGAGGAACCCTCGGTTTATCTAAAGACCCGTTTAGGGCACGTATAGTAATTGTGCTTTGTTTGTTTAAAGTCCTCATTCTTGCATAGGGAGGAAATTCTCAATAAGTGTTTACAATTGTGCATGCTTAGGTCAAAAGTGGTTAGACAACGTGGCACCACCAAGCAAAGTCCTTATATTTTTGCTATCGAGTCTTGATGCTTTGATGGGCAGCGAAAGTGGTCCCCAATCGACTCCGCATAGTTCTTAGTGCATGTGTCGCACGCGAATCGTGTTGCCTCCTTTATCGAGTTAATAACAAAAGTGGCGAGTTCCTATTACGACTCTCCACTCATTCCTAGGGTTCGCATTTATTACATAACTCACATCATTTTATTTGTATGTTATTCCTCGCTTGTTTGACATTTTTTTCACATTGCATTGCTTGTGTGCTTTTGCCAAAGCACTTGATTGCATCATCCCCTTTGCATCTCTTGGTTTTACAACCAAGACGGATATAGGATAGCTTTCCCTTAGGACCGCTCAGTTAGGATAGCTCTCGAGCCTAGAGATTGGGATTTACATCCCTGACATGTTGACATAGGTAGAGATTCCCTTACATCCTCAACCATATGTCTGATCATTGCATGACAACATTAGGGTTAGTACTTGCTAGTCTCCCTTTTGTTTTGCTTGTTTCTTTTTGCATCCTTGCATGTAATTAAAACTAAAACTTGCTTTCTTTTTCTTTTGAAAACAAAAACACTTAATAATGGTTTGAACTCCTTTCTTAAAGGTAAAAGCAACCAACCAAGACAAACTCTTTTTTCTCCTACAGGCACCGAACTACGATGCT
Organism: Vicia sativa; assembly: GCA_021764765.1. Lineage (NCBI taxonomy): Eukaryota > Viridiplantae > Streptophyta > Magnoliopsida > Fabales > Fabaceae > Vicia > Vicia sativa. Next base: position 257,563,408 of record CM038793.1, read on the forward strand.
CGACTTTCCCATTACGAGGGTCGTAGGCATCTTGTCACGGGGCTTGATCGGCTACAACTTGTAAAACTTCCTTCTTTTCCTGTGGTTTCTTTATTTTTCCTTTTCTTTTGCATGCATTGTAGCGTTTGAGCATAGATAGATAAACACACCTTAGATAGAAAATAGAATTGGATATCGTGGTACTACGTGTGGGGTGCTAATCCCTTCCCTCACGTGACAAACTCCCTTACCTAGATCTCTCGGTATGGGACCGTGGTTTCCCTCTCGGGTTTACTCGATGTTTTCCTTTCTCCTTCGTGAGATACAAAATGTTCGATGGAGACTCCATTGATATTCCCTATTGGTGAAAGTTCGATCGGGTGATTTCAAGCCCGTCTTGAGTTTTGAATCTTTCCGCTAACTTATAGAGAGTGGCGATCTGATTTCGCTTTCCTTCATCAAAGGCAAAACACATAAATTTCATTAAGTCCAAAATCCTCCTCAATCGACCGGGGGCGACTCCTTCTTTGTTATTCGACACTTTGGTCGAATTGACTAATTCCTTGTTTTATTCCTGGTCAACATGCTTTCCTTTCGACATCCTTATCTTAATATTCTTTGGTCATATACTTCAATCTTCAAAGAACCCTTATTCTTTAAGGATCGACCCTTATCTTAGTATTATTTGGTCATATACTTCAATCTTCAAAAGTACCTTATAGAAATTTCAAGGTAACACTCTTGTGATTTTTAAAAAGTGGTATCAATTTTCCTCTTTGAAAATTGTTTTGATTAGAAACTCACTAAGTCTTTCATCTGAAGCTCTTGGAGCTTGATTAAAGGCTATACAAGGTTTTGATAATTTAAGCACATGATTTGGATGTGAGGATTTTTCAAAACCGGAGGTTGATGAACATATACTTCTTCATTTAAAGACCATTTAAGAAGGCGCTTTTAACATCTATTTGAAAAAGTTTTATACCTTTATGAGCAACATATGCAAGAAGAATTCGAATTGCTTCTAACGTGAGAACTAGTGCATATGTTTCATTATAATCAATGCCTTTTTGTTGATTATATCCTTGAGCAACTAACTGGCTTTGTTTATGATGACTTTGCCATTTTCATCAAGTTTATTTCTTAAGACCCGTCTTGTTCTTATAATATTTTTGTTAGGATAAGGAACCAGTTTCGAGACATGACTTTTTTCAAACTGAGCTAATTCTTTTGACATGACATCTATCCAGCATTAGTCTTTTAGAGCATCTTTGTTGTTCTTTGGTTCTTCTTGAGAAATCATGGCCATGTCATTTGGTGTCTCTATGATTTGCTCACGAGGATGATTTGTAATGATTTCCACCCTTTTGGAAGACTTGAGGTGGTAGTCGATGTTTCTTTATCCTCGGACGAGATCCTTATTTTGTTTTCTTGTCCTTGATTTTGAATTTTTCCATCAATATCATCCTCAAGGGATCTTTCTAAATTTGCACCATTAAACTCATCAAATACAACATGCATGCTTTCTTGACACATTGATTTTTATGATTAAAAATTCTGTAAGCTTTAGATGTTGAAGAATAACCAAGAAAGATGCCTTTATCAAATTTAGAATCAAATTTTCCTAAAGGATCTTTTTTGTTAAGTTGATAGCAATGACAACCAAAGATATGAAAGTATGAAATATTTGGAGCTCTATTTTTCCAGAGTTCATAAGGAGTTTTCTTCGAAAAATTTGTGATAGTTACATGGTTTAAAACATAGCAAGATGTGTTGATAGCCTCAGCCCAAAAATATTTTTCAACTTTTGATTCATTTATCATAGTTCTTTCCATTTCATGGAGAGTTCTATTTTTATTTCCACTACACCATTTTGTTGAGGTGTCGAGGACAAGAAAAATTACGAGATATTTCATTTTCATCCAAGAAATTTGTAAAGAAAATTTTCAAACTCTCCTCCATGGTCTCTTCTTCAGACTAGGATATAAGACCCTCTCTCATTTTGAATTTTTTACAAAATATTATAAAAGCTTAAAAGGAGTCATCTTTATGTTATAAAAATAATACCCATGTAAATCTTGCGAAATCATCAACAATTACAAACCCATATTTCTTTCCACTAAGACTTAAGGTTTTAAGCTGGTCCAAATAAGTCAATATGAAGAGGATCTAGAGGTTTGTAGGTTGAGTTAATATTTTAGAGTGAAAGCTAATTTTGACTTGTTTCCCTTTAATACATGCTTCACATATATTGTCTTTATAAAAATTAATTTTGGGAAGATCTTTCACGGATCTAATTTAGAGAGTGTTGAAATGATTTTCATATTTACGACCGGGATTATCTTTTCTAAGGATAAGAAACATAATGAGTTTAAGAGATCATCTAAGTATAGAGCATAAAGCTTTTTACGTAATTTTCGAACAAGCGAGTTTTGTTGGAAGTAGGAGATTTGACTACACATGAGTTTGGATTAAAAATTACTCTGTAACCATTGTCACATAGTTGGGCTTAGTAGGTTATGTTTTAATCCCTCAACATATTGAACATTAGTTATAACATGAGTACCATCTTTACCAATGGTACCTATACCTTTTATTTTGCTTTGTCATTGTTTCCAAAAGAAACCGATCCTCCTTCAATGATGTTGAGAGATGAAGTTTCCTTCATCTCGATCATATGTCGGCAGCCATTGTCCATGTACCAAGGCTTTATTTTGAGATTTATCAGAAATTCTTGCATTTTATGTTTGTATCTTCTTAGGTACCCTTAATTCTTCGGGTTCTTTAGAGTTAGTGACCACATATTTTTTAGAAATTTGTTTCTCCTTTTTAAAGAAACAGTTTGATTCAATGTGATTTGTTTTCTTACAATAGAAAAACCTTGGATTTTTGTCTTTTGTTATTTATTTGTTCTTAGTATACCTTATTTTCATGAGGAAGAAAGAAGTTTTATCGTTACTTGATTTTAGATTGTTTAAAACCTATACCGACTTTATCGGCTGATTGAGAACCCATGATATTTTGAAAAGTTTGATTGATTTAACAAAGGAGGTTATATCTTGAGTTAACATTTTAACTTTATTTTAAAGATTTTCAATTTCTTGTTTGTTTGTGAGTGAAGGTCTAAGTTTTTCGTTTAAGAATTTTTGAAGAAAAGATAGGTTTGAATAGACTTTTTGTAGTTCCTTAATAGTTTCTTCATGACTATGGTTTGTCTTGATAAGATCTTCAATTTTGCTTTAAGAGAATTAATTTTCTTTTGATAAAAACATTTTTTAGATAAGATTTTTGAACCCTCAAGCAAATTATCAAACATTATTTCAATCTCTTTGCAGGTGTAGCAAGAGTTTAAAGTATTTACTTCTTCAGAATCTGAGTTAGTCATAAGGCAAAGATTAGCCTCTTCATCCTCGACTTGAACTTGAGTTATCAGAATCATCCCGAAGCTAGCATTTATTTCTTCTTGGACTGAATTTTTCTTGGAGTTCTTTGAGGACATTAAGTTTTAAGTGACCAAGCTTATTGCAACCATAGCGCGTGATTTTGCTTTAATCAACTTGTTTTTGATATTCTTTTCTAGTTTGGAGCGTTCTTCTAGTTTGACTTCTTTTAGAATCATTTATTGAATTTTTTAAATCAACGCTAAATTGTCTTCATGTTGTTTTGAGAGGATGAGACTTTTGTTTGAGCTTACGGTTTTGTGAGGTTTTAAGTAATCATTTTCCCTTTTCTATGTGGCTTATCGTCATTAAGAATTCCTTCATGAGCTCGAAGAGATCTATTATCACTTCCACCTGTAATGTTTTGAGATCTTTTGCTTGTGATATAGCTATTACCATTGGTCTCCAAATTTTGAGAAGACATCTTAGAATTTTCCTTATTCTTTCGTGAGCAGTGTAAGTCTTTCCAAGAGATCGAGTTCATTTATTATGATTATAAATCTAGTAAACATTTCATCTATGTTTTCTTCATCATCATTCGAAGGTTTCAAATTTTCTAACTCCGTGTCTATTCGTTCTTCTTTAACGGACTTGTACCTTCGTGATGTATTTTGAGAGAATCCCAAATTTCTTTGGCGTGGTACATTCTTCTATCCTGTATTCTTCTGCTATGAGCACATGATAAGATAAATTGAGCTTTAGAGTTTAGGGTGCCTTATCATTTTCCTCTTTTGTCGGGCGACTATTCTTTTGGAATGGATGGTGCGACATCGGTTCGATGTTCATAGGAGTGTAGTTTCGGTTTCTAGAATTAACCACATGTTGTTATATTGAGAGGCAATAACCATCTTTCCCTTCCGGTAGTAGTAGTATGAGCCATTAAATTAGGGATATCGTGTGATGTTCCTCATACGCTATGAACATTGTCTCGACCATTCTGACAAGATCATTTTACTCTAACATTGTTAAGTGTTTCTTTTAGATTGAATATTGTAATTGATGGAAAAAGGAGTGTCACAAGGGGGTTGTATTGTGACCCTTTTAAAATTCTTGTTTGTTCTTGTTTATAAATTAGCTTTAATTTTAAGGACAAGAAACTTTGAAAATAATAAGTAGTGTGTGATAGAGGACTTAATAAATAGAATAATATAAAGTAATAAAGTAGTAAATAAGAAGAACACAAGAAAATTATCACGGTTCACCAACTTGGTTAGTCGATCCTCACCCTTGGTGAGTTTATCCTATATTGAAATTTTAACCTCTTTTCTCTTTAGTATTCTTTAGCCTCACCAGCTTACAAATTATGAATGATAAAGCTCTTGAGCTTACAAAAATTTAGTATTTGAGTATGTGATAGATCCTTTTCTTATACTTTCAAGTATATCACTTTTTGCGATGAAAGGAAAAGGACTCTTACTAAACTATTACAAGTGGTTTACTACTTTTCCTTTTATATGTATGATCGCTATATAGCTTTGAAGAAAAGATGGAGGATAATAGAACAAGGTTATTTGCTTAACTCTTTGTTATTTGTGATGAATGATATATTTTCTCAAGGAAGAAAGTATGTCTATTTATATATGAGAGAAAGACACTTTTTAAGTTAAAAGAGGTTTTAGTCCTTTAAGTTCTCTTTTTAATTGGCAAAGGACTTTAGAGGATGAGGACTGAAAGTCACACTTTTAGATGTCCTCATGGAGAAGTAACTTTAAAGATGAGGATTAAAACTTGTCTTCTTATCCTTGGTGATAAATAAGACTTGATTCTTCTTTTGATTTGAGTTAAGTTGCTAAAGATTATTTGACATAATAGTTTGTCGGTTTAAAAGCAATTGTGTTTCAACAATAATTTTATAGATCAAAAGTAATTTTAATAAAAATGATAATAAATTAAAAGTACTATTGAAATTATGGTATTCGGATCAGGATATCCTAAGAGATTTGGGATACCTTTCTCTAAACAATCACACAATAACAAGGTATATGATTAACACAATGCATACAAGTAAAGAATGTGCGGGTTGTTAATCAATTCGATGTACAACAAAACCTACTCTAGGGGATACCATGTCGGGGATTAAGTTAACTAAAATAGTATCAATTGAAGCTAAACTCCCTCATTTACAACTTCTCCTTAATCACTACCCTTGCTTAACTTCTACCTAAGACTAACCTAGGTATGAGACCCTTCCCAAATCCCTTCGGAAGTTAAACTTCAAAGAGACACAATTATTCAACGCAAAAGCTCGGAATGATTGATAAAATCTACAACTCAAAATATAACCCTACTCTTTCATCAAGATGATAATCTAGTGGCTCATAAATAAACACATAAACCTAATAAAAACACACTATAAGTTCCACTTGATATTATGGTTGAAGCCTTATCTATAATCTTCAAGGAACTAGATTTAAGTTTCACATTTGTATTTGGATATGGTATTTGCACGATTGTCTTCTTAAAGATAGGACATCAATCATTAGTTTCATAAATTATCTCCATAATTATAAACTAACAATTCTCCTTGAAATCATGATGTCTAATATTCTAACATAATATTCACATAATATTCTACACCTATAACAAACTAACATAATATTCACATAATATTTTACACATAACAAACTAAAATATCCAACCAATACATGAGAATCATGATGTCTAAAGAACATGCATAGGACATTGCATTCAATATGTTTCTCTAGTTTATATAACATCTTCATTCAACATGTCATTCAACATGTCTAAGATAAGTTAGTTCCACCAAATATAATATCAATACCAAAAATAGAGAATTAGCAAATTCATTGAACCATCATTCATGCAGATTCAATTCTCTCTTTTTTCAATCAGTTTGTTCGCATCTTCTTTGAGATTCATAATTCAACACAACCATATACCAATGGTGAAAATGAAGAAAAAGAGGAAAACTCGAAGGCTTATTTTCAATTATCTTGAATACGAAGTTGCTTATGCTTTTAAAATTCAAACATGCACAATATTCGATGTTAAGACTGATGTGTTAACTACACAAAATGTCATAACATATGTTATAACATCCATTGACGGAAAAAACAGAACTTTTATCGAATCACTAACATTGAAGAATTTAAATGCATAAGGTAAAAGAACATGAAAAATTGTTAATCATGTTTGCTATAACTCACCTACTTTGGGGCTACCAAGCCATGAAGTAAATCCACAATCAATAATTTTAATTTGAAGCCTAAATTGTTCCAGTTTACAACTTTTCTCCTAATCCTTACCTAGTGCAATTTCTACCTATGCACCTCCTAGGTATGAGAAATCTCCATCTCACCTTAAATCACCGCGATGATAAAAATGATCAATCCATGGAATGTCTCGAAACAAAAAATGAAGATCGCGCTTCCAAATTACAAATACTTAGTTTACTTAAAAGCTTCACTAAGAACAATACTCAACTATTTCCTTAAAAGTTTAGGGATGAACAATAAATTGATAAACAAGTAATAATCATTCTACTCAAATGCTTCATAAGATACATGATGACATACTAATACAAATAGAAACCCTTGAAGAACCCTCAAAACCTAAGACTAAGAAAATGACTTCCTCTTATTCTTATAAATTTCTTAAAGAGTTTAGGTCTCGTAGTTTCTTTAAATACTCTTATACAATCCTTGGGCCTTGAATCTTGGCCCGCGTATTTCTTATTGCACATGATGAAAGCTACATCAGTTTGTGAAAAAATATCTCCAAGAATCTTGGAACAAATCTTCAAGTATCTTAAATTAGCTTAAAACCAAATTTAGAAACATTAATCTTGATGGAGGTTTGATTTGCTTGTTCCATATTACATCTACTTAACATGCGATAATAGAGAGATATATCAAAAGAAATCTCTGAAAATCAAATTAAATCTATCAAAAAAATACCAAACAGGAAGACATGTTGTACTAGACTAGGACATCACAACATCTGATTCGACATCTAGATGAAAAAATCATAATAACAATTTTGCTATGACAGTTGATGTAGATGTTAAAACATCTTGATCAAAATCAGTAGAACAATGTTTTAGCAAAATTTGGACAATCATAAAACTATGGAACTAACAATTTTCTTTTCGTTCTTGTGCTATCTCTTCTGCTGCATGTTCTTGTTCGTCTTGAGAAAAGGATATGTGAGAGTTGTTGTTGATGCGTGAACAAAGAATATTTGAGAATTAGAAGTTAGGAGATGAAAGTTGAGAGAGAGAGAGAGAGAGAGAGATTCTTGTGAACTCAAAAAGAATGGTGAAGATGGTGGTTATCATAAAAATGGATCGTGTATGTGATTTTGGAGGGATTGAGATTATATAGTTAATGAAGCTAGGAGTTCTGTTACAGAAGATGAAATCTCAGCCTTTAATATGAGAAGTTGGTTAGGATGATGGATGGTGAGTATTATTCAGTTAGAAGTTTGTTACATATATTGAAATTTTGTTATTGTTGAGTTGTGCATTTATTACAATTTCCTTCTGTTTGGTTTATTACTTGTTATGCCATACTTTCTTTATTTTGAATTTATGTTTGCATAAAATTAGCTTAGCTTTGGATAGTTATTTTTTTATTGGTTATTTTGTGTGCAATATATTGTTTTAACTAAGTTCCCTGATTTAACTTGTATTGCATTGGTTTGTAGGTTAATGGGGAGTGGTTTTGAGGAGTTGTTACGAACTATTTTGAACTACCATGGCTAGTGTTCATGAATGGTGAGTTTTCCACTATTAGTTTTTGTTGGATCATTGATGTGAAACATGTGTGTGAAGGGTTGTTAGGATGTAATATTACTAGTCTTCTTGTTAATTAGAGGCCACGTTCATGTGCGAATTTTCTATTTAGGATAATGTGTGTACAAGGATGATTTGGGTTATATGTTAATTTGTTTTCAATATTTTGTACTGAATTTGTTAGCCATGGAAGTGGATTGAATTCTAACTGTTATTTTGTTTGTTTTATGCAGATGAGAAATAGGCTGGAAGTTTTGTGTCAGGTGCGGGTTTGTAGAGGACCTAATATTGATAAAGCATGAAGTTTTAGGTGCATACAAGGACCAAGCTCAAGGTATGAGCAAGAATGAGGGCATGATATGATGATGTGAATGCAACTTATTTTCAAGCCATGGTTGGTCAAGGATGGAATATGGACATGAAGATGAATTAAGGCATTAGAGAGGATAGGTTTTGGAAATGGAGAATGAAAATTAGGATTAGGCTTTGCATAGTTTCTTTTATGTAATTCATTCTTTGTAATCTTGGAATGGTTTTATGGAATGATGATGTAATGAAATTCTTGTAGAATTGGTTTTGAAGCCATAATGAACATGGTATTTTATATTGTAAAAGAAACATATCTTCGTGAACCTTTGCATTCAAATGATACATAATTTAATGTATCTTCCTATTTCAAATTGACAATGAACTCCTAATATCTTCTTTTCTAGTTGCACTTGAAGTCCTTGTCTTCTTTTGATGATGTATGGTGTAATATTGAACAAGAATGCACTCGAATGATATGATTGAATGAAACTTGCTTTTTGTTTAAATCATGCTGAGTGAATATGAATGAAATTGAATGATGTTTAATGAAACCATGATCAAAACCTGTACATGTACACCTTAAACCAATCTTTGTGCACCTCAAGCTTTAATGATTAATTAAATTCCAATTGACCTCGCATGGAATGCTATGATCGTCAATGAACCTTACCTTCTTTAACTCCAAGTTATCATTGTCTTACATCACAAGCAAAACCAACTTTTAAACCATACAGAAATTCCTAATTGTTTGAGTGATAAAATCATGATCCTTAACTCAACAACTAGTTCACTTCTTGACTTAATGAAACTCATGGCACCAAACCCTTAACTAATTAGCAAGAAAAACATAAGTGAAATTATGGCACACACAATATCGGATGTCAATAATAATGTCTTAACAACATATAATACGACATATGTTATGTGAGTTAAACTTCCCTCTAGATTTGGTTTGAATATGATGTAAAAATATGAGAATCTAGCACCACTATAATTACCGTCGTCATCTGTAAGTGAGGCATCTGTTCGGTTAAAAGTCTTAGGATGTTTAGGAATCATTTTGAACAAGGTTGAAAAGAAGTCTTACATTAAAACATTTTTTATAGAAAATTAGGCTGGATGTTAACGACACATCGCATTTTACGTCGACACATGCAACTCGATAAAATAAGCACCTAGCCTCGGACTTGGTTAGGTGAGCAAATATTCAAATCCTTTTAATTCCTAAAACATCCTTTGTTCCTAAGCTTCCTAAACTATAAATACTTCATTCATGCATCATTCCAACTTGATGATACCATAAAATTAGCTTGTATTTTCTCTTCATATGCAAACTAGGTCTATGCATACCTGATGACAAACCATTGTAATTATTCTTTTGGGTTCCATCTAGGCGAGTTGATGATGTTCGATTATGTTCTTATGTATCGAGAGAATATTGTGTTGAGATTTACAATGGTATTCATCAGGAAAAACCTCGGGGTTGTCCTCCAAGATCGTTGATTTATTTGGGAGGTTTTGTGCAAGAATATCATAAGAAAATTTCAGCCAACTAGCCTTTGGAGATAAAGAATGCAAATGATCCTTTGGAGATAAAACGTGAAGGAAGTAGCGAGAGAGCGTCGAGATCAAAATTGAAGTCTTATGTTAAAATATGTAAAATTTATGGTGCGAAAGCCTTGGAGATAAAGTTGGAAAAGAAGTAGAAATATCCATATAGCCATTTGTAACTATTGTGGCCAGTGGTTCTCAAGATCAAAGTAAAAGAAAGGGTTGAAGCAATAACAAGCATTAGGGTTTATGAAGTTTACATTGAACAATTATTTTGTATCAAATATTTGCATAACAATTCCTCGTGTCTCCTTTTCATATTGTTTTGCTTTATTTTCATCAATCAATTTGTCTAATATCATTTGAATTGATTGACTCACATGAATTTTGAACTATTTTTGTTTTGAATTAAGTGTTGATATTGCTTATAATAACATTTGACTATAAGGTTTTGTATCAATACAATGATAAGGAAAATTACAAAATTATTGCACAGTGTTAAACAAATTGTTTTGTTAAGTTCTTTTGATAATTACCGTTGGAAATAGAATTACTAATGACTTGCTATAAGCGATTGATAAAGTGTTACTTGATTAAAGTTTAATTAATCCATAATTATTATATTTATTTCATAATTTTATATTTGTATATAAAGTTCCAATAATTAAGGTTCGATAGAAGAATTATTTTGAAACACTTGCGTGTACTATTTTAAATCAAAGTTTTAAAAACAATTACCTTAAATTTTGGCTTGGGATCTATTCAACCTCTCTAGATTAGGGTCATCGTCTAACAATGGCATCGAGCCCGCTTCATTTTGACTTCAAAACTCATTAGAAAGTATATGAACCTTGGGGGATTATAAGAGCCCACTAATATTCATGGGAAAATTATAGTTTTGGAAAGCTTGTATTCAAATTCATGTCAACTCATATAACATAGGTGTTTGGGAAGCCATTCAAATGGTCCAACACGGTGACACA